>JAWQFJ010026699.1:0-82500 GCA_034096865.1 Theodoxus fluviatilis | reverse complement strand
TTACTTCCTCGGAGAGGGGAGCGGACATTTCAGGTGGAGTTCAGGAAAGGACTTTGGTGTTTTTTCTTCTAATTTAGAATTGTGGAGAAATTAAGGGAGGAGTTTCTTTTGTTGATATTTCATTTGGAGTTAAGTCTTTTGGTGGACTTAGAGTGCAAACGGGAAGAGGTGGTGTACTTGTACCTCTTGGGATTGGAAGTGTTTGTGGGGAATTTTATCATTGTGGATTGTTGTTGTTCAGGCCAGGACGGTCTTAACGAATGGTGGAAGAGAGGGTTTTTGGGAGGAATTAAAAGGAACTTTTTTCCCCGTTTCGTGAAACAGAAGTTGGATGGGGATTGTGTTTTTCTTGCATCACAGTGTCAACTTTAAACACGTTACCAGTAACGTTGTTGTTTTGTTGCTTGTGACTTTTTCTTGGAAGTATTGAGATTGGTGAACCTTTTGCTAGAAGGTCGTCTGGGGTTGTTGTTTACTTTTCTGTTTACAGCGGAAGCGGCGCCACCTTGCTTCTGCTGGACCAAGACTGTGTTGCTGATCTTGGTCTTCATTTTGTTTGAGCGCTGCCTGCGTTCACCCTTCACTGCCTCGGGCAGGAAGGGGAAAGTTTGTGTTTGATTAAACTGTTATTTTTTTGTACCAGATTCAGTGGTTCTCTTCTCACTTGTTGTGTTGACATTGTTTGTTTATCTGTGGTGTCCCCCAAAAGTGTGGCAGTTAGGTTTAGTTGTAAACCCCAGAGTGTCAAATAGCTTTCACCTTCAGGGCGATTACATCGTTCCTGAAGGACTGAAGGTGCAGCATCGCAAAACTGCATTATAGCTATTAGATAACTTGCGACACTGATGGTTACTGTATTCATAATGGTGGTGATTATGATGATTATAATAACAAAGATGATGAGATGGGTATGCCACCCTACTATGAGTGACAGGACTGCAAGCAGTAGAGTTCCCTGGTATCCCAGTCACACCTGGCACTGCATGGCGTTGGGCCACGGGACATGCCTGAGTATTATATTTTTCAGACTATAAGGTGATACTTTTTTCCCTCCAAAGTGACCCCTGTGCCATAAGCAATGGCCAATATGCTCATGCGTGAGACAGACATTCATATCACTTACCCTGTGTGCCTCGTAACTTCTAGTAAATTTTGTATACCTTAAATTAATGTGTATTTTAAAGATCACAAGCTGTAGTTTTACCAATAAAATTCCTCATGTGGATTAACAATTGCATCTGTGTGTGTGTGTGTGTGTGTGTGTGTGTTTGTGTGCCTGTCTATTGTGTGTGCGTGTCTGTGCATCTGTCTGTCTGTCTGTCTTTGTGTGTGTGTGTGTGTGTGTGTGTGTGTGCGCAAGTCTGTGTGTGTGTGTGTGTGTGTGTGTGTGTGTGTGTGACTGTGTGTGCGCAAGTCTGTGTGTCTGTCTGTGTGTGTGTGTTTGCTTTTGTGTGTGTGTGTGTGTGTGCGCACAAGTCTGTGTGTCTGTGTGTGTGTGTGTGTTTGCTTATGTGCGTGTGTGTGTGTGTATGTGTGTGTGTGTGTGTGTGTGTGTGTGTGCATGCGTGCATGTGTGTCTGTCTGACATTTCCACTGTTGACAATCCAAGGCATGCGCTGTTGTACTAAGGGCACTTGTTGATCATGCTGTTACAGGACCAATACTCTGATTAACTTTAGCTCATAGTTTGTCTAGGGAAACATGATACCATCCTGTAACATTTACCCATCTTCCCTGCTGTTAAGGACGAACTAGACAACAGAGAAAAATGAGAACAGACATCCACAATTCAACTGACTTTACTAATGATTAAAAGATAGACAATGGTTGCTAAATAATCACTCAATCCTAACTTAGCCAGCCAGCCTATATTAAAACGTTCAACTTATCTGGGAAGAGAGAGTTCGAGACTGCTGAAGGGGTCAGGACCATTGACCCTGGTGGTTGTTTATCAACGGGTGAGGTGACGACTGACACAAGGTGTGGGTCTTGAGAGAAGGGGTCAGGACCGTTGACCCTGGCGGTTGTCGTTCAACAAGTGAGGTGACGACTGACACAAGGTGTTGGTCTTGAGAGAAGGGGTCAGGATCGTTGACCCTGGCGATTGTTGTTCAACGGGTGAGGTGACGACTGACAAAAGGTGTGGGTCTTGAGAAAAGGGGTCAGGACCGTTGACCCTGGCGGTTGTCATTCAACAAGTGAGGTGACGACTGACACAAGGTGTTGGTCTTGAGAGAAGGGGTCAGGACCGTTGACCCTCGCGGTTGACATTCAACGGGTGAGGTGACGACTGACACAAGGTGTTGGTCTTGAGAGAAGGGGTCATTAAAGGAGGCCAGGGCGATTCAGAACTGGAGTCCATCAGATTTAGAGGGCAGACGTCAACTGTTCTTCTTCCAGTGTGGGCATAACGTTTGTCATCGTAGGTAACTATGGCCAGTCCCCATTGTGCCGATTCAACACTCAAAGTCTCCACCAAGAGTTGTGTCTGATAAGGGAAGCTCAGACATTCCGTCCTTAAAGCAAGTCACATCATTCTGAGATCGGGGATTGTTTCAATTCCATCCGTCCTGTTTCACTCGCGTTCAACACTCCAACCTCTCGCCAGAGACCAATCTCGCCCCTCCCTCTCTCCAAAAATCCTCACTCTGAATATGACGCCGTCAATCACTGAATATGACGCCGTCAAGCACTGTATGACGTATTCAATGTCAAAGTTTTGTCAACAAGTTTGAAGGGTTGGGAAGTTCCTGTAAATACTTTTTGTCTTTTTGCTTTGGCCCGTTGTAGGCGTTTAAACCAAAGCTAACGACACAAGGTTGCAGCCAATATAACATCCCACATTGTCATGATATTTAAATAAACCTGGGACGGAGAAATCTGGGTGTATTTAAATAAAGTTTTGTCAAAGTCAAATCCTTCTCATTTAGCGGCTCCACCGTCTCACCACAACAAACTATTTTCTAGGCATGGCTGGTTCTCTAATAACTACATTTATTTGAGGCCTGGCTGGCTTTTACATTCTTACTAATGCGGAAAGGACGTACCATCACAATGCCATACACTGTGATGCAGTTCTTCATGACTATAAAAGTATAATAGTTGGGGGAGTTTTAAAGGTGGGGGTGGGTGGGTGGTGCAGCCTATATAATGAAGCAACTTGCAGTCCAAAAATACTGTATTCTGATGAAACTGTACATTAGTTTCTATGGCAACATGGATTGAGTGCAGTCTGAATCAAGATGATCTAACAGTTATGAGAATGACACCGAGATAGCAGTGGCACCTACCTCCCAGATTTTGGCCCATTTCCTCCTTCTTTCCCTCAAAATCCACTCCAAAAAGGCACTGCAATAAAAGTTCTACACAGTGCACCAAGGACTACGATGATGCTGACAATGGGGATGATGACAACAATGACTGCATCATGTGATTCCCACATGGATCTTTAAGGAAGAAGAGAGGTGACACACTGGGTGCACTTACCTCCTCCGCCTCTCCTTGCTCGTGACGAAAGTTGTACTTCCTCAGGTGTTCCTCCTGCTCCTCCAGGAACTTGGCATCCTCTTCCAGGGTCCAGAGGTCTTCATGAGGAACGCTGTCACTGCAGCAGAAAACCAACAGCATTCATTGCAAGACATTCATAATCCAGACTTCTCCAGTCCCAGGAATTGAACCATGGCACTGCACCTCCCACATGATGAAGTGTCAAAGCTTGCTCGCCTCAATCTGCCTGACAAGAGACTCAGTGGATGAGTAGAGGGGGGGAAGCGGACTTTGCACTCATGCAGGAGGGGAGGCTACTGGCTACTGGGCTGCCAGGAGCTGGGGATGTACTCATGCAGGAGGGGAGGCTACTGGGCTGCCAGGAGCTGGGGATGTAGAAATTCAACGATGGATAGGATCAGGAAGCTCTTATTAGGATGATTTATTTTGTTTTTGCCCGTTAGAGACATTTCACTTTACAGAGTCCTGCATGGCTAACTCCCAGCCACACTGTTAGTTTTCTCTCTTTCTTTCTTTTCTTTTTTTTTTCTTTCCTCAGCTTAACCTCCCAAACTGTGTCCAGTGGCTGACTGTCCATGTGTTTTTGTTCATCCCCCCAGTTTGGCCTGCCTATCTGCTGGTTTCCATCTGTCTCTCCGCCTGTCCAGTCATCAGCCTGTCTGTGCATACCCCCACAGTTTGGCCTGCCTATCTGCTGGTTTCCATCTGTCTCTCCGCCTGTCCAATCATCAGGCTGTCTGTGCATACCCCCACAGTTTGGCCTGCCTATCTGCTGGTTTCCATCTGTCTCTCCGCCTGTCCAATCATCAGGCTGTCTGTGCATACCCCCCCAGTTTGGCCTGCCTATCTGCTGGTTTTCATCTGTCTCTCCGCCTGTCCAGTCATCAGGCTGTCTGTGCATACCCCCACAGTTTGGCCTGCCTATTGCTGGTTTCCATCTGTCTCTCCGCCTGTCCAATCATCAGGCTGTCTGTGCATACCCCCACAGTTTGGCCTGCCTATCTGCTGGTTTCCATCTGTCTCTCCGCCTGTCCAGTCATCAGCCTGTCTGTGCATACCCCCACAGTTTGGCCTGCCTATCTGCTGGTTTCCATCTGTCTCTCCGCCTGTCCAGTCATCAGCCTGTCTGTGCATACTCCCACAGTTTGGCCTGCCTATCTGCTGGTTTCCATCTGTCTCTCCACCTGTCCAATCATCAGCCTGTCTGTATGCATGTGCACCTACATACATTTGTATGCATACCCGTTTTCTCCTCCAAACTGCAATTTCTCTGTGTTAGTGTGTGTGTATGTTAGTGTGTGTGTTAGTGTGTGTGTGTGTATATATGTGTGTGTGTGTGTGTGTGTGTGTGTGTGTGTGTGCGTGTGTGTGTCCGCGCCTGTGTGTGTGAATGTGCATGTCTCTTGGTCTTACAGCTAGTCAGTAAGATAGAATATTCTCTGCTGTGCAGTTTCTAAGACAGAAAGCTTTCCAAAGCTTTGCAGGGGATAGACAGGAAAAAGTCTGCAAGGCTTTCATTTCTGGGTGTCTCCAACCTGAAACTTGTGGTATCTTTAGACTGACTTGAATGCTTGAACATGAATGCCCTTACCTATCACTGTCGTCTTGGCCCTTGTTCAAGTCGTAGGACAGGAGGCAATCGTAGACAAACTTCAAATTGGGATCAAGGCTGGGGTCTTGCAGATGCTCCCTCATGGGTCGCTGTCAAAGTGAACATGTAAACGCACATATCCTGTCAAAGTGAACATGTAAACGCACATATCCTGTCAAAGTGAACATGTAAACGCACATATCCTGTCAAAATGAACATGTAAACGCACATATCCTGTCAAAGTGAACATGTAAACGCACATATCCTGTCAAAGTGAACACGTAAACGCACATATCCTGTCAAATTGAACATGTAAACGCACATATCCTGATCACAGAGGACACCAGAGTGTTCAACCTACATAAAAATATATTCTCATACAGCCTTTCCCCTTGCCTTGCCGTCTTTCCCATACACATCTACTTGTCAGCTACTGCCCAACTGCTTCCTCTGGCCTCTCCCTCCTTGGACTCACGGTTCTTGATGAATCTGTCAAGCATTACCCTCAAGCAGAGCCGTGCCAGATGTTGCCGATTTATTTAGAATGAGATTCAGGCAGCATGCTCTGCTAGCCAGGCCAGGCCTGACGTCATTTAAGCACCTGCTAGTGGTCTCTGCTTGTGGAGTGCATGCTGGCTTGCAGCACATACTGGCTTGCAGCACATGCTGGCTTGCAGCACATGCTGGCTTGCAGCACATACTGGCTTGCAGCACATACTGGCTTGCAGCACATACTGGCTTGCAGCACATACTGGCTTGCAGCACATACTGGCTTGCAGCACATACTGGCTTGCAGCACATACTGGCTTGCAGCACATACTGGCTTGCAGCACATGCTGGCTTGCAGCACATACTGGCTTGCAGCACATGCTGGCTTGCAGCACATACTGGCTTGCAGCACATACTGGCTTGCAGCACATGCTGGCTTGCAGCACATGCTGGCTTGCAGCACATACTGGCTTGCAGCACATGCTGGCTTGCAGCACATACTGGCTTGCAGCACATGCTGGCTTGCAGCACATACTGGCTTGCAGCACATGCTGGCTTGCAGCACATACTGGCTTGCAGCACATACTGGCTTGCAGCACATACTGGCTTGCAGCACATACTGGCTTGCAGCACATACTGGCTTGCAGCACATACTGGCTTGCAGCACATGCTGGCTTGCAGCACATGCTGGCCGATGCCGAGGGCAATAACATTTGCAGCACATGCTGGCCTATGCCGAGGGCAATAACATTTGCAGCACATGCTGGCCTATGCCGAGGGCAATAACATTTGCAGCACATGCTGGCCGATGCCGAGGGCAATAACATTTTTCTTCATTGTTGTCATTCTAAAGTGAGATGACAGACAACCTCCAAAATTTAACGGAAAGTTTCTTGGGTGAAACTTTGACCTTGTACCAAAGTTCATCAGAATCAGTTTTGAACTTTAAAAGTTATTTTGCTGAACGAACAAACAAACAACCAAAAAACATAATTTCCTCCACAGAGGTAATGAGGAGTAGGAAAACTGGTGAGATGGACCACGTCTTATTTGGGCTGACAGGGAGGGTATGGGAACAGCCAGAAGGGTGAAGTCTTGCTGTTTTGGGACATTTCATGTGAAAACTATTTCAACAGAAATTGCAGGGGATTCGTCCATAGTCAGCATGAAATATTCTTAGACTCCAACAAATAACGCCCACTTGTCGGATAAAAAACATCAGTACCTAAGGCAAGGAGATGAACTGTGAATCAAGCAACATCTCATACTTAGATACTAGCACATATTATTTGTAAGTCCTCCAACACAATGATTCAAAACAGCACACAAGAAATGTCCTCAGTCAAAGAGTTCAAACTGACAAGGATGTAAATTGTAGCAGAATATTTTGATAATGATACTACTGTTTTATTTCGCTCAAATTCATGAGAATTAGTTTTGGATACTTTCACCCCCGGTCACCACTGCGCAACGCCCAGGACCCGGTTGTACTGCTGGGTAGGAGAGGCAAGGCAGCTACTGCATCATGAGCCTCGTCTCCACGTATGTTGGACTTTGAGTAGGACCGATTGTGGGAGTGTGTGACTGTCTTTCCAGTTATGAAAACTGCTGCGCTATCACACTGTAAGTGAGGTACAGGCTGTGGGAGGTGCTACTCTCTAGAACTGACACGTAGAGAAAGTGAGGTACAGGCTGTGGGAGGTGCTACTCTCTAGAACTGACACGTAGAGAATGTGAGGTAAGAAAGCTTGGAAAGTTTTCAATGAGATTTACACATCAGTCAGGTCAAAAATTGTCACCCAAAAGGAGTCTGTTTTAGTCAAGACAACGGAACTCCACATATTCTATATAAGGGTAGCATGAAGTGCCAAAATTATCCATTTACATAAGATATTCCTGAATGTCTTTTTTGGCAAATGTTCAGTCTTCAACCATTTCTCTGTGCTCTCCAAACAGCATTTTCCTTCTGTTCACTTCAAAATGTATCTTCTCGTGCTCTCTAGGCACCCAGCCTTGCCCCAAAAAATTGCCTCATTAATTATGTAGGAATTTAAAATGTCATATCTGCAGTTCTACTTGTCCAATTTCAAAAAAAGGTTTTAGCAAATTTTGTATTTTTCAAATCTGTTATTGACTTGACTCATGAAGCAGGTGGAATGAAATCTCCCTCACTAACTTTGAGCCATAGCTCAAAACTATCCAAATAAAGATAAAGACTCATTAAGACCAAAAAAAAAAAACACACCAAACTAGTCACATCTTTAAGGACTGCTGAGAAATAAAATTTAAAAATCAAAGTTCTCACCAGCTCCTCCTCCAGCTGTTTGTCAGGCAGACTGTCCACCTCTCCTTTCAAAAAAGCTCGATGGCTCTCGTCATACTTTTTCTGTAAAGATGACGGAACAGAACTGACTGAAAGTGGAACTTACTGAAAGTGAAACAAAACTGCAAATCGAGTTCAAATCAAGCATAGACTCACACAAAATGTAATCTCAGACACATTCTCCATATCCCTTACAGTTCCCAAGTTTAAAAATGCACGATTCTTAGCAGGAAGACTTTGTCTCACCTACTGCGTGTAGTCAGCAACGCTGATCCCCACTGGGTCTGCTACCTCTAAAAGGTCAGTGTTACATGTGTGTGCTTGCGTGTCTGCATGCATTACAATTCAGCCATATCGTTCATATACCTATACAGTTTTTTTGTGTCTGATCACATAAGCTGTGGTATGTCTAAAAAGTATTTTACTACTAAGCTGATACTGTCATTTTAAAGAAAAAGATACAATCAATGTACATTACACTATGTTCATTAACCAAATATACATTTCTCTCCCCCCTACCCTAAGTCCTAACCCACCCACCTACACACAAACACACATAAACACACACAGACACACACACACTACCATATGTTCCTTGGTAGCGACTTTCTCCATTATCATGCCACCATCATCATCGCTATCACTGTCGTCAGCCATGAATCTGCAACACGTGGCAACAAGGAATCATGATGTGCCAGCAGTGCACCAGTCTGCAGTGCCTGGAAGTCCAGTCTGCGGAAAGTGTCTGCAGTGCCTGAAAGTCCAGTCTGCAGTGCCTGAAAGTCCAGTCTGCAGTGCCTGAAAGTCCAGTCTGCGATGCCTGGAAGTCCAGTCTGCAGTGCCTGAAAGTCCAGTCTGCGGTGCCTGAAAGTCCAGTCTGCGGTGCCTGAAAGTCCAGTCTGCAGTGCACCAGTCTGCAGTGCCTGAAAGTCCAGTTTGCAGTGCCTGAAAGTCCAGTCTGCAGTGCCTGAAAGTCCAGTCTGCAGTGCCTGAAAGTCCAGTCTGCGGTGCCTGAAAGTCCAGTCTGCGGTGCCTGAAAGTCCAGTCTGCAGTGCACCAGTCTGCAGTGCCTGAAAGTCCAGTCTGCAGTGCCTGGAAGTCCAGTCTGCAGTGCCTGGAAGTCCAGTCTGCAGTGCCTGAAAGTCCAGTCTGCAGTGCCTGAAAGTCCAGTCTGCAGTGCCTGAAAGTCCAGTCTGCAGTGCCTGAAAGTCCAGTCTGCAGTGCCTGAAAGTCCAGTCTGCAGTGCCTGGAAGTCCAGTCTGCAGTGCCTGGAAGTCCAGTCTGCGGTGCCTGGAAGTCCAGTCTGCGGTGCCTGGAAGTCCAGTCTGCAGTGCCTGAAAGTCCAGTCTGCAGTGCCTGGAAGTCCAGTCTGCAGTGCCTGAAAGTCCAGTCTGCGGAGCCTGAAAGTCCAGTCTGCAATGCCTGGAAGTCCAGTCTGCAGTGCCTGAAAGTCCAGTCTGCAGTGCCTGAAAGTCCAGTCTGCAGTGCCTGAAAGTCCAGTCTGCGGTGCCTGGAAGTCCAGTCTGCAGTGCCTGAAAGTCCAGTCTGCAGTGCCTGGAAGTCCAGTCTGCAGTGCCTGGAAGTCCAGTCTGCAGTGCCTGGAAGTCCAGTCTGCAGTGCCTGAAAGTCCAGTCTGCAGTGCCTGGAAGTCCAGTCTGCAGTGCCTGGAAGTCCAGTCTGCAGTGCCTGGAAGTCCAGTCTGCAGTGCCTGGAAGTCCAGTCTGCAGTGCCTGGAAGTCCAGTCTGCAGTGCCTGGAAGTCCAGTCTGCAGTGCCTGGAAGTCCAGTCTGCAGTGCCTGGAAGTCCAGTCTGCAGTGCCTGGAAGTCCAGTCTGCAGTGCCTGGAAGTCCAGTCTGCAGTGCCTGAAAGTCCAGTCTGCAGTGCCTGGAAGTCCAGTCTGCAGTGCCTGGAAGTCCAGTCATGCAGAGGCAACCAAAACAGAAAACTTTGCAGTCGGTTGAATATACTTGGAGTATTTGAAAATGAGTTGTTTAAAAGGCAGAAATCACTTTTACTCTTGCACCTTAATGTTGGGAACATATCATCAAACATATACCACAGTGTCATTAGGAGATTTGATGATGATGATGATGATGATGATGATGATGATGATGATGATGATGATGATGATGATGATGATGATGATGATGATGTGATGATGATGGAGATGATAATAATGATGATGATCTTTTATTTCATCCTCCTTTTTTCAAAGGAAATTCCAACCTTCCTTCTTTCAGTCCGTCGTCATTAGCATCTGCTCTGGTACGCCCACTTACTCCTTCCTGATGCTTTCCTTTCCCTGTCCCATCATTGGGTTGAATTCTTCCTCGTCCTCATCTTCCTCGTCCTCATCTTCCTCGTCATCACGTACACTCTCAAAGCTGAAAAGCACGGCAACACAAGTGGTATGAGACAATTTCAACCTCAACATAATTTCCTCTTTTTTCCATATATGCCTTTACCATATAAATCAGGGGGTTGTACATACAAAGACATCTTCTTTCATCTCCATTATCTATCACTACAACTGCTCCCAATACTACTACTGCTACTACCTTCAATATCATAACACCCACCAAAGGTCACTTCAGAAAAGTCTATGTTAACTCATTTGGTGTAGTGGTTATCTTAGACCATCTGACTGATCAGAACAGTCCCTTCAATGGTAAAAAACATCTTCAGCCTGTATCAAAGACTACAAAGAAAAGTGATCAGTAAAACAGGCATAGTGACACTATGCCTCTTATGCCTAGAAATGACCACAGGAGAATATCAATTAGTCATTTTATTCATTTCCCAGTTATTTGGTCACTCTGTGAATTGGGGATGGATAGTTTTACGGCCTATCAGCCTTTGTAGGCTATGTAAGGCCATTAAGCACGAAAATCCCTGGAACAGTTTAGAGCAAACGTAATCCAGTCACGGTGTCCCTAGTTATTCACCTCTTACGAATCGCGTAGGGAGAGGCGGTGGGTCAATTCTTACCCGAACCCTTAGGGGGAGTGAATCGGGGGTAAGAATTGACACCGCCTCTCTCTATGCAATCCACAGGAGGTGAATAACCAGGGAAATCATTGCTTGACTCGCTCCTTTTCTAACTAACTCTCTTTATTTTTAGTTATCAATGGCTTTAAATTAGCTATAAAGGCTGATTGGCCATAAAACTCCATCCATACCAGTTATTTGAGAAAGTCCATAAGGAGTAACATGGATTATCATACACATTTGCAAATAGCACTGTGTTTCATCCTCAAATTCTCCTTCTTCTTTTGCAAGATCTTACCCTCCTTTCTCCACAGCTGCTCTCTCATAGTCTTTCAGGAGCATGGGGCTCCCCTTCTTCTTCTGTTTCCTTGTGCCCTCTTCCTCATCCTCACCTGAGTCTGGTGAAGAAAGGGGAAAGGTGATTGACAACTTCATCAAGAATTAACAACTTTCTGATCTAGAATTGTTGTATGGAGTAATAACCTGCTCATCAGCCTAATCAGACAGAGCGGACTCGCCATCACCAGGGTGAGAAGGGCTGCAACTCAGGACACCTGCAGAGCTGCCTGCCAGTGTCCCTAGCATCCTCGTCACTGAGCTACCTGCCAGTGTCCCTAGCATCCTCGTCACTGAGCTACCTGCCAGTGTCCCTAGCATCCTCGTCACTGAGCTACCTGCCAGTGTCCCTAGCATCCTCGTCACTGTGGCTGGCAACCATCATACCAATCAGAATCCATTCATTTATCTATCACTGCATTATTCATCCATCCATTTTCATAACTGCTTTAATCCATTCAAGCAACTTCCATCCCGATACACACCCCTCTCTCCCTTCTTCTCTCTCTTTTCATCCCTCATCTATCCATCTATCCATTCACTTTTTTAGTAGAGAAGAAAATAATTACTGGTCTAACAGAGATTTTTAGGATGAGATGAACAATATTGAATGGACAGGTAAGTCACAGAAATATCACACACACACACACACACACACACACACACACACACACACACACACACACACACTCGCACACACACACACACACTCGCACACACACACACACACACACACACACACACACTCAGACCAGCTCACCATTGATGACATTGGCGCCAGGAGGCAGGGGTTTCTTGGAAAATGCAGCCGCCAAGCATCTCCAGTGCACCAGGTCTGTCTTGGGATTCAGCTGTGGAGAAACAGTTCCCCAGTGAGAGGTATTTACGTTCATTACAGCTCTGCATCTAGCACCAGCATACAACAATGACAGGGGGAAAAGTCAATGAAATTATCTATTCAATCCAGAAACAGAGACCTTTATCAAATTTCACAAGAGCTTTACATTATATATATAAAATCACACTTTGAGCAGAATGTATACTTTGCTACTATCAGTGATCGAAAGCTCATGAGCTCATGAGCGCGATCTATGTCATTGTGCCTGTTGTGCATGAGCAAGGCAGTACATCTCTACCACTAAATGTGAATGTGCTTGCGTATAGGCACTGCTGATTGAAGAACTTAGCTGCAACTCCAGTCCCCAACAGGTTCTGTTATTCATCACATTTAGATTGTGCATGCCTGCCAGCTATGGGGTCGTACACTACGCTCAATCAGTGTTTGTTTACAAATCGTTTTCAGGTCTGTGTACAAATGAGAAAAGTAACAGTTCTTCATTACCAATATTTATTTGTATATCTAGTGGTAATAAAACCATCTTAATGGTTTGATGCAATTTTTTAGCATCATCAACCGATCTTCATTCCTCAAATTCAAAATGTATGGACACATAGTCGTCTACTATAATATAGTCATATAGTCTATATGCATGCCACTTCTTATTCTTCAAAGATGCAGGGTCTCACATAGCTGCTGCTATTTTTAGATTAACCTCGATGAACCTGTATTCAGCCATACCTACAGCATCTGCCATAAGGAATAAAGATCTTGGCTGGTATCTACAGAATGAGGTGCATCCACACTAACCTCGTAGCCTTCATCCTCGGAATCTTCAGAACTGGAATCTGACAGTTCCTGACCTCGACTTTCAGCTGAAAAATAATAACATATGAATAAACTTCATTCAAATATGGCATGAGAGTTTGCAAGCGGGGTTGGAGCGGGGGGGGGGTTGGGGTATTTTGGGGGGGGGGGGGGGGGAGATTGGGTTGGGGGGGGGGGGGGGGTTGGGGGGAGTTGGGGGGGGGGGGGGTTGGGGGGAGTTGGGGGGGGGGGTTGGGGGGAGTTGGGGGGGTTGGGGGGGGTTGGGGGGGGGTTGGGGGGGTTGGGGGGGGATGGGGGGAGGCATGATCACACGGTAGACGGTTTTGCTGTACGCCTCGAGGCTCGAGCTCGCGAGAGACTTCAGAGACTGAGAGAAGCTGTCAGCAACACCGTGTTGAACACGTGGGATTCGGAACTTTTCTATTATTATTATACATAACATAATTAAAACGTGGCTATTTCTTATGCTGCGTCAGCTGACAAAACCAATCAATCTCATTCGTTCGGTTTCAAAATCGATCAAAATTCACAACCAAAGGCAGAAGCTGAGAAGGGAGATATCAACTATCAAGCACGTGTTTACAACTTCTTTACTGCATATAGAAAGATATTCACTTTTGATCTAAGAAATAGACAGCCCACCTTTTTGAATTTCCTCCTTTCTTCTCCACTTTTCATAAGACTTTGCATATTCTTTGTTGATTCGAAGAGTATCTTCTTCATCGTCGTCGCTGCTGCTACTACTCGTGAACAGAGCAGCTTTGGTGGCCATTTCTGCCAAGAACCGCAACTCTGATCTACTAAATTCACATCCGGTCAACGCTGACACTAGTGCTGTCAAATAAAACGGGAATATCGTTTACTTTCTGTTGGCATTATTTGTGTGCTGTTAATAATTGATATTGGAAACAAATTTGTATCATCTAATTTTTTTATTTGGCGATACAATAATTTTGGGGGGTATTTTTTCAGAAGAAGTAACTATACATTTTTTTAGGTGTGGCGGCTGTCGGCGGCATGTCTTGTTGTGAAGTTTCGCTGTTCCTGAATTTCCACAATAGGCAAAGAAACAGTTTGATGAATGTAAAAAGTTAAATTATGAAGGGACTGTCGGAATCCGTCTGTGATTGGGCAATAACGATATCAGTAGTGTTTTGATTTTGGTACAGAAGAAGCTTCGTCCGAAATGATCATGATGGTTCGAGTTGGGCGTGGTTCCGCGCTGTCATTCCTTGGACTAATTGCAATTCTAGCGTGTTGCACTTTCATGAAAGGATTCTTTCCTGTGAAAAGAATGATAGCTGGACGATCTGCTGATGCTGACCTCCCCAAAGCGCTGGGAAGTAGAGGCTCTGAACTCGGGGAAGACGCCGTTGACAGGCCTATTGCCTTGTTCGACAGATGTATTGTGATGGTCATAGATGCCCTTAGAGCTGATTTCCTTCGCCTGCAAGAGGAACACATGCCATTCACGCAGAAACTGATAGCAGAGGGCTACGCACTGGCGTACACAGCGTACTCTCACCCTCCAACTGTCACACTTCCCAGAATAAAGGCGAGTTTTTAAGTCCGTCATATTGTATTGTGGAATTGCAAGACGCATAGATTGTCATATTCTCCCTAACACGCACTCGCGCGCGCGCGCGCGCGCACACACACACACACACAGGTGGGCGCACAAGTGCGTTCATGTGTGTAAGTATGTTCTCATGCATGCTTATATAATAGAATCGCCCGGAAAGACAGTCATGCAAAGAAATGGAAGTTTGTTTTTCAAGAGGATTTGGCCATCAGTAATTTTAAAACGTCTGAAAACACACATAAACATAAAAACACATGCCAATGTGCACATGCATATACATACATCCACATCCACCCATGCGCACACACACAGCTGTACACATGCCTATGTGCATAGTTGGGCCAAGAAGAAATGCCCACTTCAGTGTGAGATAGTTAAGAAGGTCTTGTGTCCTGATTCCCCGATGAAAACCATGGTGTCCATTGCTATGCAGCTTACATGGTGTGTTTGGGTTTCTACATTGGTCTCCTCAACCAGGATAAAGGTCTCGCATGTATTTATTTGCACCTTCACACCCATGAAGCACATGCTTAATATATCAGATATGTGACACATGGTTGTTGTATGTTATCAGCTGCTCTGTATATCTGATTCACATTCAGATTTCTTTAGGCCAAAAAAACGAGAGAGAAAAAGTTACAGTAACCCAACTAACTTGACTCCTATTTTTCCCTGCTGACCTGAAACTTTTTTTTTGTGAAAAAAAAAGATAAAATAAACACAGGTTAACAACAAACTGCATACTGTCCCATCTTCCCTATGAGCAATATTTAATTTTAATTAAAAAATGTTTTCAATGAAATAATTTTTTAAATAGATGTTCATATGAATCTATGGTATACATGACATTTATCAGAACACACAAATACAAACCCACAATTGTGTGCAGTCTCCATCTAGCCTCCTTCAAACATTTTTTTTTAAATCCTACCAACCACCACCCTTTTTTTTTGGTTGGCGTGCTACCTAAACCACCATTTTTTGTAGGGGTGGGGGTAGGAGGCCTTAGGTGCACAATAAATCTATGACAAAGCATGCATCCCATTGGTGCTTGGAGCTGGAATATTCAATACTCTCTGGAAATAAGGATCCATTCCTTGGTGAGCAGGGCTACTACTTCCAAGACCTGCTGTTTGCATGGTGGAGCTTCCATTGTCATAGGTGACCAGTGATGGTGGAGTGGGTGGTGGTGGTGATGGTGGTTGTGGAGGGTGATGGTGGTGGTAGTGGGTGGTGGTGGTTGTGGAGGTGGTGGTGGTAGTGGGTGGTGGTGGTTGTGGAGGTGGTAGTGGTAGTGGGTGGTGGTGGTTGTGGAGGTGGTGGTGGTGGTGGTGGTGGTAATGGAAGTGGTGGTATTGGTGGGTGGTGATGGTGGTGGTGGTGGTGGTGGCAGTGGTTGTGGGTGGTGATGGTGGAGGTGATGGTGGTGGTGGGGTTGGTGGTGGCAGTGGTGGTGGTGGTCATGACAATGAGATGTATTGTGTTGCAGCTGTAACTGTTATGTTTTTGCTGCAGTTGTTCTTCATCAACCATTGCTTGCTTCCAGGCTTTGATGACTGGCACCATCCCAGGCTTCGTGGATGTCGTCCTCAACTTTGGCTCCACAGAGCTGCAGGAGGACAACCTGGTAGACCAGTTTCTGAGCCAAGGCAGGAAAGCTGTCTTCTTTGGTGATGACACCTGGCTCAAGCTCTTTCCTGGCCAGTTTGACAGATCCGAGGGGACAACATCCTTTTTCGTGGCAGACTACACAGAAGTGAGATGAATCATAACATCAAAGGCTGGACGTAGTGTGGCAGGTTTCTGCTCTGAATTTAGCACTTGTTGTGGTAGGAAAAACTAGTGCCTTTGCTCAACTGCTTTGTTGCTGTTGCAACTGTGCTTGCATGATCATATTTCTAACATGTAGTATACAAAGGAACACTGAACATTATTTTCCCGCTGGTTGAAGGTTATTTTTACGGCAAGTAATCAGCTAGAATATGGTTACCTCTGGAAATCATGTAATGTGATGAATTACACTTGTTAATGGTTTTAAGACATTGTATGGTGGTTTTTCTGGTGAATATGCACGATAAAAATTTTGATTTAAAAAAAGCAGATGTTTCCACTGCAATGCTAATTGCCTCTTCGAATTAGTATTTGAAGACATAGATCTATAAATAACTTTATCTCTCAACCAATTAAAACTGCTGCAACATGAACATTGTGGTATGTCACCAGTAAGCTAGCCAGTTCAGTCCAGTTCAGTCCAGTTCAGTCCAGTCCAGTTCAGTCCAGTTCAGTGCACTTCAGTTCAGTTCAGTGCAGTTTAGTTCAGTTCAGTTCAGTTCAGTTCAGTTCAGTTCAGTCCAGTTCAGTTCAGTTCAGTCCAGTTCAGTTCAGTTCAGTTCAGTTCATTTCAGTTCAGTGCAGTCCAGTCTAGTCCAGTGCAGTCCAGTCCAGTCCAGTCCAGTCCAGTGCAGTTCAGTTCAGTTCAGTCCAGTCCAGTCCAGTGCAGTGCAGTTCAGTCCAGTCCAGTCCAGTCCAGTCCAGTCCAGTTCAGTTCAGTTCAGTCTCTTAACCCTGAGATGGGTTGTTGAAGCACCACTGATGACTTTCGGACAATCTTCCTCCATCGATCTCTATCCTCTGTGGCTCGCTGTGAGTCAGCAAAGGTCAAGCCTGTCCACTCTTTGATGTTGTCTTCCCACCTCTTTCTCTGCCTGCCTCTCCTTCTCCCCCCTGGTACGGTACCTTGCAGGATGGTCTTGGCCAGCACACTGCCTCTTGACACGTGACCGTACCACTTCAGCTTTCTGCTTTTCATGATTGACAGCAGGTCTTCGTACTGTCCAATTGCTCTCCTGATCCTCTTGCTGACTTCCTCATTCGTGACATGGTCTTTATATGAGATGTTCAGAATCTTGCGGTAGCATCTCATTTCCAGGGCTTGTATCCATCTCTGTAGTTCAGATGTGAGTGTCCAGGACTCGCATGCATGCAAGAATACGGAGATGGCCAGCGTGCGCATGAGCCTGATCTTCGACGCGAGAGTGATATTTCTGTCACGCCATATTGGCTTCAACTTTGCCAATGCTGCTGTTGTTTGTGCTATCCTGGACAGTATCTCTGGTTTGGACCCTTCATCAGTCACAATAGATCCCAGGTATTTGAAGTTGTTCACAGCTTCCAGTTTTTGGCCCTTCACTTTGATTTCCATTTTGAAGCCCCGAGGATTGTTCGTCATCACCTTGGTCTTCTCGGCGCTGATCTCCATGCCATATGCCTGTGAGGTCTTGTCCAGGTGCTCGACAAGACTAGTCAGCTCCTCTTCACTTCCTGCTAATCCATCAATGTCATCAGCAAAACGTAAGTTGGTGATCTTTCTGCCACAGATGCTGATCGATCCTTCGTGGTCTGCTAGGGCATCAGTCATTATCCTTTCGAGGAAGAGGTTGAAGAGTGTGGGAGAGAGTAGACAGCCCTGTCTGACTCCGACCGTTGTCCTGAACCATTCGCCTGTGGTACCATTGAACAGGACTGCGCTGGTCGCTCTGTCATAGAGATGTTCGACGACTTTGATGATCTTGGAGCTGATGTTGTAGCTTCTCATTGTGGCCCACAGCGCAGCATGCCAGACTCTGTCAAATGCTTTCTTAAAGTCTATAAAGACATGGTACAGATCTTGTTGGTGTTGTAGATGTTTCTCACACAGGACTCTCAGATTGAAGATCTGTTCGGTGGTGCTCCTACCTGGTCTGAAACCTGCCTGCTCTTCAGCAATGATTTTCTCTGCCTGAGGTTTTAATCTGTTCAGCAGTACTTTCAGCATGACCTTGCTGGGATGGCTGATGAGGCTGATTGTGCGGTAGTTCTGGCACATTTGCAGGTTTCCTTTCTTGGGCAATGTAATCACTAGGGACTGTGTCCACGGGGTTGGCCAAACTCCCGTCTGCCAGATCTTATTGCAGATCTTTGTGAGTGCATCGATCATTGCGTCGCCTCCTGCCTGGATGAGTTCCCCTGGAATGTTGTCAACCCCAGCTGACTTCCCTTTCTTGAGGGACTTAACCGCTGTCTCCACCTCTTCTCGAAGAATTGAGTAGTTGTCTTCCTCGGTAGTCTGAGGACAGTTCAGTACTTTATGATCTCCTTTGGTGTCATAGTTGTACAGCTCAGAGCAGTACTCAGTCCAGCGTTTCATGATTTCGCGTTCTTCTGTGAGACAAATCCCGCTCTTGTCTTGTATGGTGTTGACCCGCCCTTGTTTGGTCGCTGTAAGGTCTTTGACTATCTGGTATGCTTTCTTGGTGTTATTCTTCTGGAGGTTCTCCTCAACTGCATCACATTGCTGTTTGATCCACTCCTCCTTGGCACTTTTCATGGCCTTCTTGACCCTGTTGTTGGCCTCTCTGTACTTACTTGCTCCATCTGCTGTACCCTTCTTTTTCTTCAGTTCCCTTCTCTCGTCGCACATGTTCAAAATTTCTGCAGTGACCCATGGTTTCTTTGTTGGGTGGTGTTTTCCTAATAACTGGCCGGCTGTCTCTATCACTGCCTCATTGGAGATGTTGGTCACTGTGTCGAGGCCCTCTTCGTCACCCAGAACTAAAAGCGGTGCAAACTTCCCTCCAATCATCGCTTTGAAGGACATCAACCTCAGGGTCTTTCAACCTTTCAAGGTCAAATCTGAGCCTGGTACCTTTCTGCTTGCTGATTTTTTTTAAGTCTCAGGCGGAAGCATTCTGAACACAGAGACATAGTATCTCTGACACAGGTTGGTCACGTGACTTCGGCTCCACATTCCAATGATTCTACCATTCAAAATTCAACATGATTACAGATTAGAAGACCATTGAAAGTAAAAAGAGGCGATTCTATTTCACTCCAATTATTTATCCCGATAGATAAACACAAATTTGGTGTTCTAATAAAACTAATCTATGAGATTTTCAGGAAATCATTTCAGAACTACTTTTAGCGCGAACATGTCTATAAGGTTGCAAACTGCCTTGAGCACGTGCGATTGTGTATATAGTAATGCACGCGATCTTTGGACCTACTATAAACGCAGCGAAAAGGATTCCTATGGGTCCGGGCTGGTTTCGTGAATCTATGGTTATATTCTTGCAAGTAAATGCTTTCTGGCCGGAACCTGTGGTCTAACTGCCTTCTCACTGTTTGAGGAGCTCCACACTTCGATCATTCGTGTATCGACTGATGGAGTCAGTAAGTGATTTAACCTACATTCCGTCTGTGTTGAACATTAATCGAATGGGAGTTTCTTCTGTAGGAATCCATCCGATTCCGAAGTTCGATATTATCGGATAGCTCAGAAGCAGTTTTTCTAAGTTTAATCCTTCTAAGCATACATTAAATTAATGATTCCTCTTCAGCAAAAGAACTCAGTGGGTTTCTGTGTGTATCGAAGATTATGCAGACGGGATTGGTTGCCTTACTCGCTCAATGAAGTATAAATATTGCTGTTGTATTCAAAGTCCTTATAATTAGTAGAGTTCACAATATTACACTCTTGTGATTCGAATTTTACCGCATACAAGTTTTACATTCATGGGAAATCGATGTTTAGAAAATGAATTGACGAAAACATGGCTGCCAGTATCGAGTGTATCACAACAAACGGAGGAATACACTCACGATGTGATATGCCATTCAGCGTGGCCGAGACTCTGTGTTCAGAACGGTGGTATGCATGTTATGGAAGAATTAAGGCTATCACGGGACCAACCTGTTGCTGAGACTATATTCACTAGTCTCAGCCACGCTGAATGAGGCGGAAGTTCATCATCAGCAAGTCGTGGTCGCTTCCAATGTCTGCTCCTGGAAAGCTTCATGTCTTTGCGATGTTAATGCTGGACTTGAAGCGCTTCTTTACTAAGATGTAATCAACTTGACTGTGGTGCTGTCCATTTGGGTGGTGCCAAGTTCACTGTCGGGACGTCTTGTGCGGGCCAAGAGTGTTTGCCAGTATAAGGTCGTTGTAGCTGACGAACTCCAGGAGTCTCAGGCCTCTGTCGTTGGTATCTGTGTTGCTGTACTGTCCACAAACGTCATGCCAATCGTTCTTTGCGTCGCTTCCCACTTTGGCATTCCAGTCTCCCTGCACGACCAGGATGTCTTTTTTTGGTACTTGATCCAGCACCTCTTGCAGCTCGTTGTACTAGCCAGTACTTCTTAATTAAGAGCAGAGAAAAATGTGTAACAAAAAAACATGCTGCTTGAGCTGCTTGATGCCCCCCACCACCCACCCCCACCACCCACCCCCACCCCCCCAACCCAACCCCCACCTTAACCCCCACCCACTCCAACATTCATCAGCTGAAACCCATGGCTACTGTTCTTTCAGGACCTGGTCCAGTATTTCAATGATGATGATGATGATGATGATGATGATGATGATGATGATGATGATGGTGGTGGTGGTGGTGGTGGTGGTGGTGGTGGTGGTGGTGGTGGTGGTGGTGGTGGTGGTGGTGATGGTGGCAGAGGTGATGAAAATGATGATGATGATGATGATGATGATGATGATGATGATGATAATGGTGGTGGTGGTGGTGGTGGTGGTGGTGGTAGTGGTATGGGGATGATGTTGATGGTGATGGTGACAATGATGATGATGATGGTGATGATGATGATGATGGTGATGATGACGATGATGATGATGATGATGATGATGATGATGATGATGATGATGATGGTGATGATGGTGGTGATGATAATCCCGATGACAATGACACGGTGATGGTGATGGTGATCACGATGATGATGATGGTGATCACGATGATGATGATGATGATGATGATGATGATGGTGGTGGTGGTGATGGTAATCACGATGACATTGACATGACGATGATGGTGATGATGATGATGATGGTGATGGTGATCACGACGATGATAATGATGATGGTAATCACGATGACGATGACACGACGATGATGGTGATGATGATGATGATAGTGATGGTGATCACGACGACGACGATGATGATGATGATGATGATGGTGATGGTGGTGGAGTTTTATAGAGCCTATCAGCCTGTGTAGGCCATGTCAAGCCACTGATCACGAAAACCATTGGAGCTGGTGAGAAGAAGAGGAAGCTAAGTCACAGTATTCCCAGTTATTTGCCTCGTATGAATCCAGTAGGGCGATCGGGTGGGTCTCTTTATTTTACCCCCAACCCGCACGGAAGTTCAGACAGAGTGACCCCAGGCAGTTGGAGGGACCCCTGGGTGGCACTGGGACAGGGTCAGGTCATCTAGACCCAGCTGTGGTTCAAACTGCGCAGTCTGCACATGCACCGTCAGACTTGCATCATCTTGTGCGTGTGACGTGCTTGTCCGGCAGCTCCCAGTGTGGGTGGCAAGCTCGTCACCATCAGACTTGCATCATCTTGTGCGTGTGGCGTGCTTGTCCTGCAGCTCCCAGTGTGGGTGGCAAGCTCGTCACTGTCAGACTTGCATCATCTTGTGCATGTGGCGTGCTTGTCCTGCAGCTCCTAGTGTGGGTGGCAAGCTCGTCACTGTCAGACTTGCACTGTCAGACTTGCATCATCTTGTGCGTGTGGCGTGCTTGTCCTGCAGCTCCTAGTGTGGGTGGCAAGCTCGTCACTGTCAGACTTGCACTGTCAGACTTGCATCATCTTGTGCGTGTGGCGTGCTTGTCCTGCAGCTCCCAGTGTGGGTGGCAAGCTCGTCACTGTCAGACTTGCACTGTCAGACTTGCACTGTCAGACTTGCACTGTCAGACTTGCATCATCTTGTGCGTGTGGCGTGCTTGTCACTGTCAGACTTGCACTGTCAGACTTGCACTGTCAGACTTGCATCATCTTGTGCGTGTGGCGTGCTTGTCCTGCAGCTCCCAGTGTGGGTGGCAAGCTCGTCACTGTCAGACTTGCATCATCTTGTGCGTGTGGCATGCTTGTCCTGCAGCTCCCAGAGTGGGTGGCAAGCTTGTCACTGTCAGACTTGCATCATCTTGTGCGTGTGGCGTGCTTGTCCTGCAGCTCCCAGAGTGGGTGGCAAGCTTGTCACTGTCAGACTTGCATCATCTTGTGCATGTGGCGTGCTTGTCCTGCAGCTCCCAGAGTGGGTGGCAAGCTTGTCACTGTCAGACTTGCATCATGTTGTGCGTGTGACGTGCTTGTCCTGCAGCTCCTAGTGTGGGTGGCAAGCTCGTCACTGTCAGACTTGCATCATCTTGTGCGTGTGACGTGCTTGTCCTGCAGCTCCCAGTGTGGGTGGCAAGCTCGTCACTGTCAGACTTGCATCATCTTGTGCGTGTGACGTGCTTGTCCTGCAGCTCCCAGAGTGGGTGGCAAGCTTGTCACTGTCAGACTTGCATCATCTTGTGCGTGTGACGTGCTTGTCCTGCAGCTCCCAGTGTGGGTGGCAAGCTCGTCACTGTCAGACTTGCACTGTCAGACTTGCATCATCTTGTGCGTGTGACGTGCTTGTCCTGCAGCTCCCAGTGTGGATGGCAAGCTCGTCACTGTCAGACTGCACACCTGTGATTGCAGGTGGATGACAATGTGACTCAGCACCTGGACAGGGAACTGGCAGCAGAGGACTGGTCTCTGATGATCTTGCACTACCTCGGCCTCGACCACATCGGTCACCTAAGCAGCTTCCGCAGCCCTCTCATCCCTTCAAAACTCAAGGAAATGGATGGCATCATAATGAAAATCTTCAACTCCATGGAAAAGGTGACTTTTGGTCAGCCTGTGTGATGTCTATGTTGTAAGTCACCGTGAAGGTGTCTGACTGTCCACTGTGTAGGTCTCGGAGTGTTTTCACCATTTGTTGCTCTAAATTACTCTACACACACACACACACACATGCACGCATGCACACACTCACACACACACACACACACACACACACACAAACACACACACACTCGCACTCACACACACACACTCGCACTCACTTACACACACACTCACTCTGGCCATGCTCCATGAATCAGTGTCTCTGTGTTTATAAATGCCATATCTGTCAGGGTGAGCTTATGACAGCTTTTGACAGCTTGTGACAGCTTGTGACAGCTTGTGACAGCAGGACCGTGTGCTGTCTGCAGTCTGAGAGACGGACCCTGCTGCTGGTGTGCGGGGACCACGGCATGACGGACAGTGGGGGGCATGGGGGCGCCAGTCCTGCAGAGACCACGGTGCCTGCCCTCTTCATCAGCCCCACCACTGGTCAGCTCCTGCCAGGTAAGCCATGATTACAGACCTCTTCCAGCACAGCCTGGTGTGTCAGCCCCACCACTGGTCAGTGCCTGCCAAGTAAGGCAGGAATTACAGACCTCTTCCAGCACAGTCTGGTGTGTCAGCCCACCCACTGGCCAGCGCCTGCCAGGTAAGGCAGGAATTACAGACTTCTTCCAACGCAGTGTGATGTGATAGGCATAACGCACCATGACATCATTTAAACCTGTGAAGAACTATAAAAGTGTTTTATCATATGACAATATGTTCATTGCTATTTATGACTCACTTTCATTTGGTGCAGCTGCAAGAGTCCTCAGATTGCATGAGATAATCTTAGTGAAAAAATAAAATTGAAACCCCCCAACCTGTAATTAATATAAAGTGATGTTGCATATGAAGGCGTATTACATTGCAGATAGACCTGTATATCTTTTTCTGACACACTTGTCATGACATGGAAACACATGCACACACACACACATGGTACTTGGAGGGCTTCTTACCACTGTTAGAAGGTCATGCTGTACACAGTTCATGTGAAAGACAAGATCCACTGCTGCATAGCATTGCTCCATACTGGAATCTATTAGCGGTCCTCAAGGCACTTGTGTCATCTTCAGCCTCATGTACAGCTCTGTGTCCTCGATGTGTGTGAAACCCTATGCAAGGATGCAGCCCCATGGCTTGAGAATGATGCGCAAAGACCACTTCCTTGCTGAACATCTACTAAGTCACAACTGTTCTCATGCTTTTTCCTTCGCTCTGCTTTGGTTTGCAGCCAGCGTTCATGTGGAGTCGGTGCAGCAGGTGGACGTGGCTCCAACTCTGGCCACGGCGCTGGGTCTGCCCATCCCAGTCAACAGTCTTGGCGCCCTGCTGCCGTCAGTGCTATCCGGCCTCCCCACAGACGCCCTGGTCACTGCTCTCCAGATCAATGCTGCCCAGGTGCTCGCAGTCCTGCAGCACAACACAGACGATTTGCACAAAGGTAATGCTCCGTGGTGAGACAGGGACCACATGGACAGTGTCATCCTGCACAAAGGTGGTGAGACAGGGACCACACGGACAGTGTCATCCTGCACAAAGGTAATGCTCCGTGGTGAGGCAGGGACCACATGGACAGTGTCATCCTGCACAAAGGTAATGCTCCGTGGTGAGACAGGGACCACACGGACAGTGTCATCCTGCACAAAGGTGGTGAGACAGGGACCACATGGACAGTGTCATCCTGCACAAAGGTGGTGAGACAGGGACCACACGGACAGTGTCATCCTGCACAAAGGTAATGCTCCGTGGTGAGACAGGGACCACACGGACAGTGTCATCCTGCACAAAGGTAATGCTCCGTGGTGAGACAGGGACCACATGGACAGTGTCATCCTGCACAAAGGTGGTGAGACAGGGACCACACGGACAGTGTCATCCTGCACAAAGGTAATGCTCCGTGGTGAGACAGGGACCACACGGACAGTGTCATCCTGCACAAAGGTAATGCTCCGTGGTGAGACAGGGACCACACGGACAGTGTCATCCTGCACAAAGGTAATGCTCCGTGGTGAGACAGGGACCACACGGACAGTGTCATCCTGCACAAAGGTAATGCTCCGTGGTGAGACAGGGACCACACGGACAGTGTCATCCTGCACAAAGGTGGTGAGACAGGGACCACACGGACAGTGTCATCCTGCACAAAGGTAATGCTCCGTGGTGAGACAGGGATCACACGGACAATGTCATCCTGCATGAGACACAAGTCTCAAGTATGAAATACAGCTTTCAAGAAAACATGAAATAAAGTTATCAATGCACTAAGTTATTGTGCATTTTCTTTATATTTACATCACTGTAAAAAATCTAAGATTTCCTCTATGAATATAATTTTTTTCTGGAATATGCACCCATACATAGATAATATTGTGGTTGAAATATCTCACTTTTTTCATTTTTGTACTTTAGCCTTGGTTGTTTTTTTTCACTGTCAAATGCACTGACTGCATTGGGGAATATTTCAGTTGGGTTTAATGTGATGCAGTTCTGTGTGCTCCTCTTACACCTAACACCTTTGCTTCTGTGTTAGCTGAAAGCAGAAAAGAAGGAGGAGGGGGAGGAGGGGAGCAGTCCAACACCAGAGCAAGCAACTGAAGCAGTGTCTCCAGCAGCAGCAGACACATTGTATCTTGCAGTGACCTAGTTTGCCAAGCTGGTGGACTTTTTTCCAGGTGAGCGAGGAGGACCAACCTAGGAAGGAGAGGAGTGGAGACAAGGAAAGAAAGAGAGAAAACTTTAGTAATGTAACATTGTAAGTGTATTCTTGTTCTCTTGTCAGAGGAAGGGTATCTGCAGTACGTCAGAGCTCAGTTGAGGCACAGCAGCTGGCTTGGCTTGAAGGGGAATCTCTCAGTGAATGCCTGGGAACAACTGGCGTTTAAAGTGATGGCAGAATACTCTCTGGCCATGCGGACCATGGCTGGGCAGATTGCACAGGTAGCCACCAACTATGACCTGTATGCCCTGGGTGTCGCTGTTGCCTTCTTCTGGATGGTACGTCTGTGTACCTGTGTGTGCATTTCCTTACAAGCAATGTATATGTGTTGGTTGTTATGCATGGGTTAGTCTGTCTGTAGGAGTCTGTGTGCCTGCGTGTGCATTTCCTTACAAGCAATGTATATATGTTGGTTGTTATGCATGGGTTAGTCTGTCTGTAGGAGTCTGTGTACCTGTGTGTGCATTTCCTTACAAGCAATGTATATATGTGTTTGCTGTTATGCAGGGTTAGTCTGTCTGTAGGAGTCTGTGTACCTGTGTGTGTATTTCCTTACAAGCAATGTATATGTGTTGGTTGTTATGCATGGGTTAGTCTGTCTGTAGGAGTCTGTGTGCCTGCGTGTGTATTTCCTTACAAGCAATGTATATATATATGTGTGTTGGTTGTTATGCATGGGTTTGTCTGTCTGTAGGAGTCTGTGTATCTGTTTTATAAATTGATATTGTGCTTTCATGCGCTGTCTGTGTGCCTGCCTGTCTGCCCAATCACTACCTGTGTGCTTACCTGATGTCTTCCTGTTTCTTTGACTGGTTTGTAGCTCATCTAGCTGTCTGACTGTCTGCCTGCCTGGCTGGTTGTTGGCTTGTCTAGCTGTCTGACTGTCTGACTGTCTGACTGTCTGTCTGTCTGTCTGTCTGTCTTTCTATCTGTCTGCCTGTCTGTGTGCCTGTCTATCTGTCTGTCTGTCTGTCTGTCTGTGTGTCTTTCTGTGTGTCTGTGTGTCTGTCTGTTTGTCTGTCTGTCTGTCTGTCTGTCTGTCTGTCTGTCTGTCTGTCTGTCTGTCTGTCTGTCTGTCTGTCTGTCTGTCTGTCTGTCTGTTTGTCTGTTTGTCTTTCTGTCTGTCTGAATGTCCAGCTGTCTGACTGTCTGAATGTCTAGCTGTCTGACTGGTTGGCCGGCTGGCTTGCTTGCCTGCAAGTTTTCTGCCTAGCTGTTCCAAATCAAATAATGGTCTTCATGAATGCTGCAAAGAAAAAGTTTGTGAATTTATTAATAGCCCAATAGGTCCTTGTACACAAAACGTTTGTTGGTAATTTTTTTCCTGGACAGGAAATATCAAATGAAAAATTCCTCTGATATGTTTACAGAAATACTCACTGGTTGTTTGCAAACTACTAATTATGTATTCATAAAGAGACCATAGTTGCAAATGTATATATTGTATGAATACACACTCAAGAATAACCTGTATGATTCCTGAATAATTTCTATGTCTTGTTTATTTAGATATTTGTAACTAATTATCCTAAGCTCATTTGATTTCTTGTCTCTGTCAACTTTATTTTGCAGCTTGTTGCACTGTTGGTGCAACTGGCAAGATCAACAACATCCTACTCTGTCAGCATCACCGCAACACATCTGCTTCAGAGCCTGGCTGTCTGCTTGCCATTGTTCCTGGGTCATGTGACGTTGTGCACAGGATGGAACCATTCTAGCTGCCTGTGCCACACCCACCTTGCAGGGGCCATAACTCAGGCTGGCCTCTTCCTGTGTGTGCTTGCTTGCCTGACTCTGCAAGGAGCTCTCTTCTTTCAACCCAGCAAACAAGTTTCTCAGGTGTGGACAAGGTCCAGGACGGTCGGATGGATGGATGGACAGACTCAGACTGGCAAACAAATTTGTTTTTACAAAGTACAAACTTCAGAAGTTGTTCTTTCAAGTGGGGTACCAAACACACTAAAATGTTCTGTTCATCTTTTAAAAGTAATATTATGATAATTGCTCTATCATTTGCGGTGCTACTGATCTTGCAATAACCTGAAAGCTTCAAACCTTTGTGGAGAAGTATGACTGAGAATGTTTGAGGGTAAATTGTAGGGCACTGCAAAGGGAAGGTGACGATAGAAGAGAAGTCTATGGGTTCCCAGGAGCACAACCTGAAGTGAAGCTTCGTCTCTACACCTCTTTCAGGCAGAGGCTCCAGGCAGGCTTGAAGTTTTCCTGGTGGGAGGCACACTTCTCCACACCGCAAGTCTTCTCTCCAGCAGCTTTGTGGAAGAGGAACACCAGACATGGTACTTTCTCTCCACGTCCTTCCACGTCCTTGCTTTTGCCGCCCTCGCCTCAAAGATGCTTGTACCTTCTAAGGCAGCAAGCAGAAGTCAAGATGACTGTGAACACTATGACCCCTGTGCTCCAGGCAGCGAGGATTGTGACAGGGACAAAGGGGAATCAAGTCACATGAAGCAAACCTCCCACTTATTCAAGGAAACTACCTCTGCTGATGGACATGACTCGGTGAGCAACAGACACAAGCAACCAGCTGCCCTTGCTGATCAGCGTGGAAGTGAGAGGGAACAGATGTGGATGCCAGCCAGACTTCTGAAGACCTTTGCTGGGGGTGACCAGGATGGAGGAGGAAGTGTGGCAAGACAGCAGATAGTCTGGCGCGTCATGTCCCTGAGCCTGGTGATGGCACTTTGTCGCCTGCTTCGAGCCTGGAACCAGACTGGGGACAAGTGGCTGCACCTGCCTGACATCGGGGACTGGTTCAACAGGTCTGCTTTTTTCACTGGCTCTGTGTGTGTATGTGTGTGTGTGTGTGTGTATGTGCATGCATGTGTGCATGTGTGTGTATGTGCGTGTGTGTGTATGTGTGTGTGCGTGCATGTGTGTGTGCCCGTGTGTGTGCATGCATGCATGTGTTGCGGAAGAATGTGAAGTAGACGTGCTTGCGAACGAACGTGGAAGAATGTGGAGGTGGTTTGTTCATGTAGCAAAGAACGTGTAGGATTACTTGTGTTTGTAGGTGTAGATAGTCTATGAGAGAATGTGTAGTGTCAACACGTGCAAATGTATGATAGCGTCATCAGTGCCTGACGTCATTTGTTTTTCCGGTTGCTGTGCTTTTTGAATAATTCTTGGTTCCAAGGTTTTCTTGATGGATCTCGTTCTTGATGAGTTCGCTGTACGTTATTGCCAAGCCATGGAATAAAGATCTTCCTATAGAAAAACTCCCGCCGAAGTCCTGCTTCTACTTTCCTGGCGTGAGCTGGGACGGACCGCAAGTCAGAGACCACTTACCCGCAACACATGCATATGTGTGTGGGTATATGCATGTGCGTATGTGTCAGTGTGCATGTGTGTGCATGCATGTGCATGCGCGTGCGAGTGCACAAAGAAGAAAAGCTTTGTGAATTGTTTCTGTGAAGCAGCACCTTCCCACAAGTCCCTGGGGTAACTCTCTGCCTGTTGTGTGCTGTGACAGCCCAGCCTGCAAGCCGGAGCTCTCAGTGTGTGTGGTCCTGGCCCTGCTCTGCCTCATGGTGCTGTGGGCGCCCCGGCTCTCCAGGATGCAGACTCCGGTGTTCTGCATCGCCTGTGTCTGCATCTACTGCTTCCGCGCTGCCCAGGGAGCTATCCTCCTGCCTGGAGTCTACAGCCACCCATCCAGGTAAGTCAGGGCTGCCACCTGTCCAGGTAAGTCAGAGCTGTTGCTTGTCCAGGTAAGTCAGGGCTGCCACCTGTCCAGGCAAGTCAGGGCTGCCACCCGTCCAGGTAAGTCAGGGCTGCCACCTGTCCAGGTAAGTCAGGGCTGTCACCCGTCCAGGTAAGTCAGGGCTGTCACCTGTCCAGGTAAGTCAGGGCTGCCACCCGTCCAGGTAAGTCAGGGCTGCTACCTGTCCAGATAAGTCAGGGCTGTCACCTGTCCAGTCAAATATTGTTATCCACCACCCATTCAGTGGAGAAATAAGTTACCAGTTCTGTCAAATCCAATCATTGCAACCCATCCTGAGGCGTGTTCAGGAGGGCGAGTTATCACGGTCTGACGCGTGTACTCGCCAAGCTTCCCTCCTGAACAGCGGCTTGTTCAGGAGACGCAGCGCTGCAAAGCGCCGAATCACATGCAGCGCTTTGCAGCGCTACGCGTCCTGAACAAGACGTTTCATGGCGCAAGCGCTGCTCAGCTCGCGAGAACTCACTGAGTACTCCGCGCCTCCTGAACACGCCTCTGGTCAGTTCAAGATGGACAGTCTGTCTAAGCAAGAACAGGTAAAGGAGAGGCCATGTTCATCCAATAAATTGCCACTCCTCCTCAAAAATGGAGGTTTATTACAACATGTCCAGCTAATAGAACTAGATGCCATTAAAAGAAAAGTTTGGTATTTATCACACAACTTGTTAGTGTAAGCTATTTCCACTTGTTTAGTTAATTCTAACATTCTGCTATTGTCCAGCTAAGTCTTTTCTGCTGCCACAGGCCTGGGTGAGTGCAGTCTACCCATACCTGCTCTGATACTGGTTAGTTTCATCTACTGCCTCTGTCGCGGTTTACTAGGTGTTTTGCCCTTCTCCCCAAAAGAATAATCGAATCACTAATGGAGAGTTACACCCAGTAGGGGTTTACAAGCTAAACCCTACCATCATAACTGGAGAGACCTTTCATAACTAAGAAAATAAATACAACTACCTCAATAAAGGACACTGAGCAGGAATAAGGGTAAACAACAATTTTAATTCGATGTGACACTCTCGAGAACCACTGTACTCAACCGTGGGCGGCTGTACTAGATGAGCAAAGTCAAACAGACGAAAAAGAATGTCAACAAACGCCGCAGACCAAACAACTCAAAACTAAGGGGTTGACAACGCTAGAGTGAAGCAAGTTCACTCGAGCGTGGTCGCATATAAATACAACAATCTAACCACAGTGTTCTATAATCACACAGGAACCTGGAACTACACTCGGAGTTCCACCCAAAACTCTCTAACGTGAAACGTTGGGAAAAACTGCTTTCTCTCTCAAACCACTGAGAGAGTACTATTTTTTTCCACGAAAGACCCCGTTTCACTTTGGCACACACCCCAGATAGCCAAAGTCACTTTTCTGCTTATAATCCAAAACCCCCTCTTGCTGACGTCGACCCCCCAACCGTGACGTCACACAGTATCGATAGCTCAGTCCCGACCAGTCCCTGCGGTTCCGAACGCACTTCTCACTTCCTGTTAACTCGAGTTCCGTCCCCCGTGTCCCGAACAAGGACGAACCTCGATACTAAGAGGAAAAAAATGTAGAAGTTCAACACCTTACCCGATTTGAGTCTCCTCCTCCTGAGCTCAATATAATCCAGTGAACACTTCACCACACTAAACACAGCACACACGCATCGCCTCCTCCTCGGAGGATGCTCCCGAACCCTCACAGCTCCCAAGCTGTGCTCACTCCGTGGAATAGAAGTCCTCGACCTCGCTCGCCGAGTATTTCCGTAGAAACGTTGCTGAAGGTCCGTCCCATGGTATCCTTCCCCCGTCGTGGCAACCGCTTCCAGCACCCAGTGCTTCCACCATCGAGGTAATTCCTAGGGCGACGCCTCCTCGCTCGTCCTCCAGTAGGGAATTCTGCTCCCAGCAACCGCCGACCTCGAACTCCGAACTTCGCTCTCAAGATCACTGTGGAGTGTAGCGCTCGACGCACGAGCCAATTCACCCCTCCACAGTGTTCCCGATGCACGTCTTGCAGCCCAATTCGATCACATTCGCGGTAGACAACCGGCGAAGCGCTCGTCAACTCACTCTCCCGGCTTACTCCCGTTCTCTCCCTGTGCTCCTCCGGAGCTCTCTCTTTTCTCCCTTTTCCCCCCTTTTTTTTTTTGCCTCAGACCGTTTCCTTTTCAGGCCGTGTCCTTGCCCCTGTGGCAAGCAAATTCCTTATCCCAGTTCTACCAAAGAACTTAGCGTACCCAAGGCCAGTCTTCCAGACTCCCGCTGGCGACACGCAGATACCCGAATCTTTCTGACGGTAGCCCACACAACGCTCTCCCCACGGCCGACTCTCTCAGTCCCCAGTAGCGAAGAGTTTTTGAAGATATCCGAATCTTCCCGCCAGTCGTTCCCTGAACGATCTCCCAAAGCCGGTTTTGACAAACCTCAGTGGCGAGAAAAGATAAATGAAGATGGCGTAATCTTCATATTGCCACCCAGTGGCACAAATTAGGGCCCCACTCCAACCGTCCCAACAGAAGCGTCAGATAACACGTGATTTTACCCATAGCGTCACTATGCCACGTCACTCCCGAACTTCTAATCTCTCTCTATTGTCGCTCCGCGACAGCCTCTTGACCATGTAAGGCAGTGAAGCAAGGTCACCTGTTCCAGTAAGAAGACCTGCAGGGGCTGCAGTTCAGCTGCCGTGCTTTCCAACAATAGTTCCTGCCACCCCTGGAGCGATCTGTAGATGCAACTACTCTGTACCTTGTGCTGCTCTCAGGCATCATGGAATGAAACATCCAAACTGAAAATGTTATTCCTGTGTGTTTGGTAATATGGATCCACTCCACACACTTAGGGCTGATAGAATCTCATTCACAAGACAGTGCAGTTTATTTCAATGTTCATTGATTTTGTGATTAATTTATTTCTTCAGGCCCCATATCATCTTGACCTTGATCATCTCTTTACCGTGAGCTTGCTGTTCCTATACAGAGGCGTGCTGGAGGCCCGGGGCGCCTACGCCTGTGCTGCCGTGCTGCTCCTGTGCTGGTGGTGGGAGACATCAGGAGCTGCTCGGCAGTGGTGGCAGTGTGGCCGAGGCTGGAGACAGCTGCAGGCAGCCTGGCTGGTCCTGATGCTGCTGCTGCTGAGGCCACACAACATACCCCTGGTAGCCATTCTCTGCATGGCGGAGACACTGGGCACGGAGTGCCTTCAGCATCTCCAGCTAGGACCAGCCTCCGTAGCTGTCTGGTGTGCCTGGATGGGCCAGACCTCCTTCTTCTTCCAGGTGTGTCCCCTCCCCCCCTCCCTTGAGCTCCACTGCCTGTGTGTGTCCCCCCCCCCCCTCCCTTGAGCTCCACTGCCTGTGTGTGTCCCTCCCTTGAGCTCCACTTCCTGTGTGTGTCCCTCCCTTGAGCTCAACTTCCTGTGTGTGTCCCTCCCTTGAGCTCCACTGCCTGTGTGTGTCCCTCCCTTGAGCTCCACTGCCTGTGTGTGTCCCTCCCTTGAGCTCCACTGCCTGTGTGTGTCCCTCCCCCCTCCCTTGAGCTCCACTGCCTGTGTGTCCCTCCCTTGAGCTCCACTGCCTGTGTGTGTCTCTCCCTTGAGCTCCACTGCCTGTGTGTGTCCCTCCCCCCTCCCTTGAGCTCCACTGCCTGTGTGTGTCCCTCCCTTGAGCTCCACTGCCTGTGTGTGTCCCTCCCTTGAGCTCCACTGCCTGTGTGTGTCCCTCCCTTGAGCTCCACTGCCTGTGTGTGTCCCTCCCCCCTCCCTTGAGCTCCACTGCCTGTGTGTGTCCCTCCCTCCTCCCTTGAGCTCCACTGCCTGTGTGTGTCCCTCCCTCCTCCCTTGAGCTCCACTGCCTGTGTGTGTCCCTCCCTTGAGCTCCACTGCCTGTGTGTGTCCCTCCCCCCTCCCTTGAGCTCCACTGCCTGTGTGTGTCCCTCCCTTGAGCTCCACTGCCTGTGTGTGTCCCTCCCTTGAGCTCCACTGCCTGTGTGTGTCCCTCCCTCCTCCCTTGAGCTCCACTGCCTGTGTGTGTCCCTCCCTTGAGCTCCACTGCCTGTGTGTGTCCCTCCCTTGAGCTCCACTGCCTGTGTGTGTCCCTCCCTTGAGCTCCACTGCCTGGGCCTGTGTATGCCGAGCGTTAATTGCTTGTGTGGTGGTTTCCTCTACACTGTGAACTAATGGTGAGGTGAGTCAGGGAGTCAGCACCTGTGAGTGAGTGGAGTGGCTTGGAGTGTGGTGCAGTACTGTGCTGTGCTGTGCTGTGCTGTGCGGAGGAAAAGACAGGAGTGGTATTGAGTGAAGTGGAATGACATCGGGAGTGGAGTAGAGTGGAATGACATCGGGAGTGGAGTAGAGTGGAATGACATCGGGAGTGGAGTAGAGTGGAATGACATCGGGAGTGGAGTAGAGTGGAATGACATCGGGAGTAGAGTAGAGTGGAATGACATCGGGAGTGGAGTAGAGTGGAATGCAGAGAAGTAGTGCACAGTAGAGTGGTGCTGATCAATGCCCCTACATAGCCGCATAAGGTTGACAGGCTGTAAAACTATATTCATCATCATTCATCACTCCCTGCATCAGTAGCCTGGGATTTCACTTTTCTTCCACACACTTTGCTGTTCCCCAGGGCAACAGCAATAGCGTGAGCTCCGTGGACGTGTCTGCTGGCTTTGTGGGTGTGGACTTCTACCTGCCAGCCCTGCATGGACTGCTCATGTTCACGGCCACCTACGCAGGCCCCGTCTTCTGGGACCTGACTGCCCTCAGGTGTCTATGCACACGCGGACAGACCCAGAGCCATCCCAATCCACAACACAGGTTTGTACCCGAGGATCCACCCAGCTGTAGGCATTGTGTAAACTTTCAGGTATCAGGGGCTGATGTATCACCCAGCTGTAGGCATTGTGTAAACTTTCAGGTGTCAGGGGCTGATGTATCACCCAGCTGTAGGCATTGTGTAAACTTTCAGGTATCAGGGGCTGATGTATCACCCAGCTGTAGGCATTATGTAAACTTTCAGGTGTCAGGGGCCGATGTATCACCCAGCTGTAGGCATTGTGTAAACTTTCAGGCATCAGGGGCCGATGTATCACCCAGCTGTAGGCATTGTGTAAACTTTCAGGCATCAGGGGCTGATGTATCACCCAGCTGTAGGCATTGTGTAAACTTTCAGGTATCAGGGGCCGATATATCACCCAGCTGTAGGCATTGTGTAAACTTTCAGGCATCAGGGGCCGATGTATCACCCAGCTGTAGGCATTGTGTAAACTTTCAGGCATCAGGGGCTGATGTATCACCCAGCTGTAGGCATTGTGTAAACTTTCAGGTATCAGGGGCCGATATATCACCCAGCTGTAGGCATTGTTTTAACTTTCAGGTATTGGGCTCATGTGTGATACTTTCAGCATTCATCAACTTTGTGAGCAGATACTTTGCCTGATTTCACACACACACTCACACACACACGCACACACACATACACACACCACCTGAACTTATTTCTTGTTCTTGTTGCATGTTAAAAAAAAGGTAAAGGTGTGATTTTATATAGCGACTTTCCACCATTGATCGGTGCTCAAACAGGAAGAGGAGGAGATGGAACAGAAAGAGGAGGAGGAACAGGAAGAGGAGGAGGAACAGGAAGAGGAGGAGGAACAGGAAGAAGAGGATGGATGGATGGAATTTAAGGGTCTATCAGCCTTGTAGGCTATATAAGCAGAGCTGCCAAGTGCTACGATTTAGGCGTAGCATGCTACGATTTTGACATGCTTGCTACGATGCTCCGATCGTCAGGGAAAAACTAAGATTTTTCAAAGCCTGGAACTGAACTTTTGACCGTCACAAAGAACACCCCCCCCCCCCCCCCCCCGCTTTATGCTGGCAGTTCAGCGCTCAGCCTTGAACTGAACTTTTGACCGTCACGTAGAACAAACACCCCCCCCCCCCCCCCACTTCACGTCGGCGGTTCAGCGCTCAGCGTCTTGACAGCCCCCCCCCCCCCCCCCCCCCCCCCCGCTTCACGCCGGCGCCAGCGGCTCAGCGCTTTGCGCCTGCGCAAACATCGCCATTTTCCTTCTTGTGCGTGTGTGCTACGCCTATTTCTTAAATGCTACTCCAAAAAGCTCTGGATGCTACTCTTTGGCATGATGGTGGGTTGGCAGCTCTGTATAAGGCCACAATGTTAAGAAACACCCATCTTTAACAAACTATCAAAACTCTTCACGAGGAAGAAGAGGAGGAGGAGGGAGGGGGACAAGGTGGAGGACACTGCTTATAACAATGATTGTGGCAGTGCTGCTGCTGGAAGTATTTCTGCATGGGTGGTAGTCTTTGTGGTCACGAAGCTACCCTGAAAGTATCTAGAGTTGCTTGGGGGGGGGGGGGGGGGTGGGGGGGGCTGCTTGATTGGTGTTGCCTTTCCCTACTCTGCAATATCATGGGCAGAGGTGAAAGCAGTAAAAGTATATTTATGAAGGATTTACCTGTTTGAAACAATATTTTCATACATCAGATGCATGAGAAAATGAATGCGAAGTCAGTCCCCACTTTGAATGTGGCAAGTGCCTGTTGTCTTGCAGACTGGCTGGGGGCCTGCTCCATGCTGCCACGGTGCTGCTGCTGCAGAGAGTGCTGGTGCTTGCAGTGTACACAGCGCTGATGACAGTGCAGCGCTACCACCTTTTTGTCTGGACTGTCTTCTCCCCCAAGCTGCTGTACGAGGGAATCTCCCTTGTCCTCGCCCTGGTCTCCTGCCTCCTCCTGTCGGTGCTGGCGTGCAGGATCAGGTCTCACCAAGAGAAACCATGAAGGCTGTGATAGTGTCATTCCTGCCTCCTCCTGTCGGTGCTGGCATGCAGGATCAGGTCTCACCAAGAGAAACCATGAAGGCTGTCATTCCTGCCTCCTCCTGTCGGTGCTGGCATGCAGGATCAGGTCTCACCAAGAGAAACCATGAAGGCTGTGATAGTGTCATTCCTGCCTCCTCCTGTCTGTGCTGGCATGCAGGATCAGGACTCACCAAGAGAAACCATGAAGGCTGTCATTCCTGCCTCCTCCTGTCGGTGCTGGCATGCAGGATCAGGTCTCACCAAGAGAAACCATGAAGGCTGTGATAGTGTCATTCCTGGTGAGGTGAGGGATTCCTTGTCACAATGAGATGTAAAGTTGAAACATCTCGGGAGGCTGAATCTGGCTGGTCCCCAGTGATACCACCCATTTACTTGCTCACCCATTCCATTGCTCAACAACACCGCTGTGGTGCTCAGCCTGGGGACTCAAAGTCAAGCAAACCACTCCCACTGGCATCACCACTTACCACACTCCTGTGCTTCCATACCATTTGGAATTTGCCTTAGTCTTGTTTTTGTTGTTGATGCTGTGATTATTTGATGATTCTGACTTGCTAAAGATATCGTTTTTAACTGTCTTGTATACATGTATCTGTTAAAATATTATTTTTTTAAATTATCCAGATGTGCCAACTGCAAAAACATCCTTTTGCAGAGACCCATAAAATCAGTCCACTTTTTTAGCTTCAGTGTAACCTTTTGTGGAGAGATCTTTCCGTAGCTCTCCTCCGTGCCATCTGCTAGACAGCGTGTGTTAGTATTAGTGGCAGTAGCGTGATTGTATCTGTCAACTCAGCTTCATAATTTGCACATTTATGTATTCACGTGAGCTGCGCCCATACAGATCAGTCTGATCCTTATCCCACCAGTCGCTTCTCCGCCCTAGCCAGCCCGCTCCTATGACTGGTTGTTTGCACTCATTGGCCTTTTCAGCAAACTCCTTCGCACTCACACTGGACTCGTTGACTTCTGCCGCTCAACTCGTTTCTGCCCTCCGCTCACTTGATTCACTTTGATCATCCAACCCGTGAGCATATATACGTCTTCCACACGACAACACCCACTTTGATCTCCAATGTCCCCCACCCGTCATACACCTTTGCACACACGCCGGCTGCCACGTGCTGTCCGCACTAGGGCTGCATCCCCGCTCACTCCGACCCTCTCAGAAATCTTTCTCGCCCTATCATCCCCGAGAGACGCCACTGGTGGGTTGACAACACTGCGCAGGAATCCAACCGGAGGCGCGGCGGACCACCCAGCCATCCATCCTTACGGTGCCAGGTTCACCCCTGACCCCGCCTCGCAGGGGGACCACCCCCAGGGACCCCTCCAAACTCCGCTGGAGATCCTCAGGGGACATGTTCCATAGCTGGTCATCAGTACAAGGCTAGCCTCCAGACTCCAGTCACACACCACTTCCTTCCATTGTTCACACTACTCACGAAGTCCGAGTACATTTGGAAGTGTCCTCAAAATCGAAATTCTGAAGCTACACACACGGAGAACAGCAGTCCACGTTCCTCTTCTCGTTCACCCATTATGCGCACGGAGGAAAGACACTGACTGACACACACCACCTTACAAGCATGAAATCAATCATCTACCTTCTCAACTCCCATCTTCATATAGTCCCCACTCTTTTATCCCACTCAGCACTAGACAAGCAGTCCATCGTGGTAAAAATCCACTGTGCTCAGTTTACACATCTGCAGACGGGACCCCCACTCCACTGCACCTATTGTAACACACCATAGTATGTCAGTCACCCGCACAATATCCTTTTACACACACCTCTGCATTGGTTATATTACCCCTTTTCCACGAATACACACAAGAGAATCGAGCTTTACATGTGATGTCAAGATAAGCTTCTCTTTCCTTTATGTCGTACGTGCACAAAAGACTGATAAGAAAAAGTGGAATAGATGGATGTGCACCAGGCGATTGATTCTTCACAGCTTTACAGTTTGACTCGTGTTGCCACGGACTGTCCATAGATTGGGACATACATTCACTGTGAACTCGAGAAAGCTTTGACCCTGAAGTATGGCGTGCTAGAAGTGTGTGAGGTGTGGCACTGGCCAGAGCATCAAGGGAGTGAGTATGACAAGACGAGTGCATCCACTTTTGCTGCTGGTTGAGGTATACCTCCTTTTGTAATGGTCTCATGACCTTCGACAAATAAGCTGTTCTGTTTTGTTCATTAGCACTGGCAGACAAAGATGTCTTTCATAATTCTATTTTGGGCTATAGACTGCAGAAGAATAAAAGGTTTGATATATCATATTTCCAGGAATACACCACAATTTCATAGGTATTTATTAAACTCGTTCAAAATGTAATAAAATCACAAACTAAGATACATGTATGTTCACTTGTTTATTACAGCTTTGATAACAAATAAAATACTGAAACTCTCAGTAACCCAGCAATCTGCTTTATAACAGTGTGGCAGGAGGCGCTCCTAGTTACCGCCCTTGGAATGGGCGATCGACCTGTCGAAACCACCGATTAGTGCTCACCCGTAAGAGCCAATTGGATTGGTTGGGTGAGCACGTATAAAAGGCAGCATCACCGGTGACCGGGGTGCATAATTGAAGATACAGTGACAAGCGTCGAGCGACTAAGGTGAGAAGCCTTTTTAATATGTTCTAGCTCTTTTATCTGGCTCTTACCCGGAGCCCTGGGCCAATTCGCGTGCCCTCCCTCGGGGTCGGGGCATTTCTCGGCATTCCTGCCACAACAGCAAAGAGCTTAATACCTTTTTCTTGTTTTAATTATGCAACAATCACGTGTATTCACTTGATGTAACTCAAGTAATGAACTCCTGTGCAATCCAGTGTCGACTGTAAAGGTACGAACGTAAAGGAACACCCTATAAATAACTTTCCTTCCTGGTAATTATTGACTAATATACATTGTAAAATCTCCAAGATTCCACTTTACCTTGGCTCCCTTTTGTGGCAAATTTGTTTACATCGTCTTGAGATTCTGCGAGAACTTTTCCTTGTTGAAATCTTGAATTTATACCAAATAATATAATGCCACCTGCAGACTTCCTCATAAGTCATCCCATCCCATTTTGAGGAGAAAACAAAAAACTGCTATGCAGTTTTCAATAAAAGAAGCCAAAAAGCATTAAATATGTCTAAATAAAGTGCTTATTCACTAAGCCTCGTTATTAGGCACTGATTAAATGTTATGTTTAATAACATTCTCAACCTGTACAAAATACATCTGTGTCTCCATCCCAGTGCCATACACACAGAAGTCACCTCCGACAAAAATTTCAAGGAGAATCACACACAGCACCTTTTTGTGAATGATCTTCAGGGTTCCTGCAGACTTTCAAGAAACAAATTTCACAACTTTTCCATGACTTCTTGAAAAATCCAATGACATTTTCTTGCACAAATCTGTGAGAATTTACCATTGTTTCGCACTGCTAGAGATGAAATTAAAATCTGGATAAACTAAAAGCATGAAAAGACAGGAAAACATTCAAAGGTGAAAAAGTTGGCACTCTGATAAGCACGATTGAAAATAACTTTGGCCGATGCAGAAATTTACTAACTTTTCCATGACCTTTCAGTTTTAGCCAAAATTTCTGAACTTTTCAAGAACCTTGAAAAATATTGGAAATTTCTCAACTTTTCCAAGTTTTTAATGACCGCAGAAACCCTGGCTCTTCTTGTCAGTGGGAATCCGTGGTAATGGAGCTTTTGGGGCTACTGATATACTCAGTCATTTTCACTTCCGAATTTCATTGAAAGACAAGTTATGTATAAAAAGAGACAAAATTACCCTTCACAATGTTATTTTTTATATCAAATCCAGTAGAATACAAACATTTCTGCTTATTACAACTTTGTATCAAATAAGACACTTCACTTCCACACTGATTTTTAGAAACTGACCATACGTACACAAAGAATATGGGGCAGTCTGAATACTGCTCCAGGCAATTGTGGACCCCGCCACAGAAGACCTACGGAGAGACGGTGTCCATGCGCCTCACCACAGAAGACCTATGGAGAGACGGTGTCCATGGGCCTCACGTCAGGCAATTGTGGGCCCCGCCATAGAAGGGTCCATGGGTCTTATGCCACAGAAGACCTATGGAGAGACAGTGTCCGTGGGTCTCATGCCACAGAAGACCTATGGAGAGATGGTGTCCATGGGCCTCACCACAGAAGACCTATAGAGAGATGGTGACCATGGGCCTCATGCCACAGAAGACCTATAGAGAGATGGTGTCCATGGGCCTCATGATACAGAAGACCTATGGAGAGATGGTGTCCGTGGGTCTCATGCCACAGAAGACCTATGGAGAGACGGTGTCCATGGGCCTCATGCCACAGAAGACCTATGGAGAGATGGTGTCCATGGGCCTCACCACAGAAGACCAATAGAGAGATGGTGTCCATGGGTCTCATGCCATAGAAGACCTATGGAGAGACAGTGTCCATGGGCCTCATGCCACAGAAGACCTATGGAGAAATGGTGTCCATGGGTCTCACACCTTAGAAGACCTATAGAGAGATGGTGTCCATGGGCCTCATGCCACAGAAGACCTATAGAGAGATGGTGTCCATGGGCCTCATGCCACAGAAGACCTATAGAGAGATGGTGTCCATGGGCCTCATGCCACAGAAGACCTATAGAGAGATGGTGTCCATGGGCCTCATGCCACAGAAGACCTATAGAGAGATGGTGTCCATGGGACTCACGCCACAGAAGACCTATGGAGAGATGGTGACCATGGGCCTCACCACAGAAGACCTACGGAGAGACGGTGTCCAAAGGCCTCATGCCACAGAAGACCTACTGAGAGATGGTGTCCATGGGCCTCACCACAGTAGACCTATAGAGAGATGGTGTCCATGGGTCTCATGCCACAGAAGACCTATGGAGAGATGGTGTCCATGGGCCTCATGCCACAGAAGGACCTATAAAGAGACGGTGTCCATGGTCATCACGCCACAGAAGACCTATAGAGAGATGGTGTCCATAGGACTCACGCTACAGAAGACCTATAGAGAGATGGTGTCAATGGGCCTCACCACAGAAGACCAATAGAGAGATGGTGTCCATGGGTCTCATGCCACAGAAGACCTATAGAGAGACGGTGTCCATGGTCCTCACGCCACAGAAGACCTATAGAGAGATGGTGTCCATGGGCCTCACCACAGAAGACCTAAAGAGAGATGGTGTCCATGGGTCTCATGCCACAGAAGACCTATAGAGAGATGGTGTCCATGGGACTCATGCCACAGAAGACCTATGGAGAGATGGTGTCCATGGGCCTCACCACAGAAGACCTATAGAGAGATGGTGTCCATGGGTCTCATGCCATAGAAGACCTATGGAGAGACAGTGTCCATGGGCCTCATGCCACAGAAGACCTATGGAGAAATGGTGTCCATGGGTCTCACACCTTAGAAGACCTATAGAGAGATGGTGTCCATGGGCCTCATGCCACAGAAGACCTATAGAGAGATGGTGTCCATGGGCCTCATGCCACAGAAGACCTATAGAGAGATGGTGTCCATGGGCCTCATGCCACAGAAGACCTATAGAGAGATGGTGTCCATGGGCCTCATGCCACAGAAGACCTATAGAGAGATGGTGTCCATGGGACTCACGCCACAGAAGACCTATGGAGAGATGGTGACCATGGGCCTCACCACAGAAGACCTACGGAGAGACGGTGTCCATGGGCCTCACGCCACAGAAGACCTATGGAGAGACGGTGTCCATGGTCCTCACGCCACAGAAGACCTATAGAGAGATGGTGTCCATGGGCCTCACCACAGTAGACCTATAGAGAGATGGTGTCCATGGGACTCTCGCCACAGAAGACCTATAGAGAGATGGTGTCCATGGGTCTCACCATAGAAGACCTATAGAGAGATGGTGTCCATGGGTCTCACCATAGAAGACCTATAGAGAGACGGTGTCCATGGGTCTCATGCCACAGAAAACCTATGGAGAGACGGTGTCCATGGGCCTCACGCCAAGCCTCTGAGCAAGATCAACCTGCAAACAACCAAAAGTTCATAAAACACCAAGCATAAATGCATGCCCGTCCCATTCATGGGCTCTATACAGTTGTGGTCAAGGTAACAAGGCAACACAAAAAATGGTTGGTAGGATGGCAAAAACTTGTTTTTCCCTTTTCTTCTTTTTAGAAGAGGCCAGATTGAAATTAAATCAAACTTTCTTTCACTAAAAATGCTTTTTAAAAACCTTAAAAAGTGGATTTCCTGTGTGCTCCTCGGGCAGGGAAGATGGAACAGCATGCAGTTCATTGTTTGTCACACACGCACACACACACACATACACACACACACAGACACACACGCACACACACACACACACACACACACACACACACACACACACACATATTACAAAAGTTTAGGGTCTGCAGAAAAAATAGGGTCAGTCTGGTTTTCGTAAAAACTTTTTAAAAATATTAGTTCTGATGAGTTTAAAAAACATTCTGAACAGGACAGCATAGTGTACCCAGATTTTAATCTGTCAGGCTGCAAAATAATGCACACTTAAAGTTATGAACACTAACACTGATTCATTCAAGAAGAACAAGAAGGGCAAAGCCTATACGACTCACATGCTTGACCTTGACCTTTACATGACCTTGACCTTCAGGTGACCTTCAAGGTCAAGGTCAATCAACTAAACCTAGCAATGACATCATACGCTAAGAACTGCTTTACATTTTCCCTACCAAAATACATGTGACCTTGACCCAAGGTCAAGGTCATCCAAGGTCATGCAACACAAAGCTGTTAATTCAAGACATAGGAAGCACAATGGTGCTTATTGGCACTTTCTACCATGAGATATAGTCACTTTTAGTGGTTCACTACCCCATTTTGGTCACATTTCATAAGGGTCAAAGTGACCTTGACCTTGATGATATGTGACCAAATGTGTCTCATGATGAAAGTATAACATGTGCCCCACATAATTATTAAGTTTGAAACAGTTATCTTCCATAGTTCAGGGTCAAGGTCACTTCAAAATATGTATACAATCCAACTTTGAAGAGCTCCTGTGACCTTGACCTTGAAGCAAGGTCAACCAAACTGGTATCAAAAGATAGGGCTTACTTTGCCCTATATACCATATATAGGTGAGGTATCTAATCTCAAAAACTTCAGAGAAATTTGAGAAAATGTGAAAAATGGCTGTTTTTTATACAACATTTATGGCCCCTGCGACCTTGACCTTGAAGCAAGGTCAAGTCACTGTGTATGTTTTTTGAGGCCTTGTCATCATACACCATCATGCCACATTTGGTATTGATAGACTTAATAGTCTCCGAGAAAAATCCAACGTTAAAGTTTTCGGACACCCGGATGCCCGGACGGACAAAACGGGTAGTACATAGACTCACTTTTGCTTCGCATGCGAGTAAAAAATTTACCTGCACAATGATATACAGATTTTTTCTTGCAGGTCATCCATGAGCTCTCCACATACATGAGAAAACTTGTTTTTTTCCATTTAGTTTCACACAATTCCACTAATGAATAAAAAGAAGAGCATATTTTATTATTTTTAATAACAAGAAATATTGTGAGTGATCTTCTATCTCTTCTGCATTTCACATTTCAAGGTGTAGAAGATGACTATTCTATCCTTGCATGGATTGGCAACTTGACAGCTAGAGAGGCAGTCAGTCAAATCCTCTTCCCATCAGTTGTGCATTCTTTTACAATCTCTACTTCATGCGAAGTTTTCATTCCAGGGCTGCCCCAACAAAGACGGATCCAGAGGAGAGGTCTGAGCAGAGAGAAGTGGCACTGCAGCAGAGGTATTCTACAGATCATACTTACTCCAAACTTGATCTGGTTGGGGTGGTAGGGGATTCCCCCTTGCCTCCGGCACAGCTCCACGTGTTTCCGCTCTGGATCTCCAGCCACCAGCACCTCAGTCTCTCCAGCAGCCTGCACGCAGAAACATGCAGTGACAGTCCACAGCCTGCACCCACAAACATGCAGTGACAGTACACAGCCTGCACCCACAAACATGCAGTGACAGTCCACAGCCTGCACCCAGAAACATGTAGTGACAGTCCACAGCCTGCACCCAGAAACATGCAGTGACAGTCCACAGCCTGCACCCAGAAACATGCAGTGACAGTCCACAGCCTGCACCCACAAACATGCAGTGACAGTCCACAGCCTGCACCCACAAACATGCAGTGACAGTCCACAGCCTGCACCCACAAACATGCAGTGCCAGTCCACAGCCTGCACCCACAAACATGCAGTGCCAGTCCACAGCCTGCACCCACAAACATGCAGTGACAGTCCACAGCCTGCACCCACAAACATGCAGTGACAGCCCACAGACTGCACCCACAAACATGCAGTGCCAGTCCACAGCCTGCACCCACAAACATGCAGTGCCAGTCCACAGCCTGCACCCACAAACACGCAGTGACAGTCCACAGCCTGCACCCACAAACACGCAGTGACAGTCCACAGCCTGCACCCACAAACACGCAGTGACAGTCCACAGACTGCACCCACAAACACGCAGTGACAGTCCACAGCCTGCACCCACAAACATGCAGTGCCAGTCCACAGCCTGCACCCACAAACACGCAGTGACAGTCCACAGCCTGCACCCACAAATATGCAGTGGCAGTCCACAGCCTGCACCCACAAACATGCAGTGACAGTCCACAGCCTGCACACAGAAACATGCAGTGACAGTCCACAGCCTGCACCCACAAACATGCAGTGACAGTCCACAGCCTGCACACAGAAACATGCAGTGACAGTCCACAGCCTGCACCCACAAACATGCAGTGACAGTCCACAGCTTGCACCCACAAACATGCAGTGACAGTCCACAGCCTGCACCCACAAACATGCAGTGACAGTCCACAGCCTGCACCCACAAACATGCAGTGACAGTCCAGCTAGTGTGGACCAGCACTTCCCAGCTGAACTTGTCAAGGCAGCCAAAGACAGAACACACTGGCATGCTATCAGAGGAAAAGCACCAAACACACTGGCATGCTATCACAGGAAAAGCACCAAAGACTTTTTGAAGAGGCGTGCTGCGACTAAGCCCAGGCAGCTAGATAATTTTGCCGCGCCACGGACAACAGCAGACTTCAAGTGTCCTGTCTGTTGGCAACTCAGCAAATCCCAACTTGGACTGCAGAGCCATTCCTGTATGCACAGATGACTGCACAAATACGTCTTCCTCGAGGTTTGAGGGACCACCATTTTGGTGATGAGTGAACCACTGGTCTATCTTCGTGCCCCCTGCCCTGCCCCCACCCTCCCACCAATCCTTGCACAAGTCTCCACCCAGAAGGAACGCTTCAAATGGTAGAACAGCCACATTAGAACTGGATGCAGCGCAACTTTGTGGAGGCCAACTTTCAGTACAGTTCATGAACACATCCATCAATGTGCTTGTACTTGGAGGCTGCTGGGAATGTGTTGTGCAGCTGTGGCATCAACTCTCAGACAACTGTGGCATCAACTCTCAGACAACTTTGGCATCAACTCTCAGACAACTGTGGCATCAACTCTCAGACAACTTTGGCATCAACTCTCAGACAACTTTGGCATCAACTCTCAGACACATCAACTCTCAGACAACCGTGGCATCAACTCTCAGACAACTTTGGCATCAACTCTCAGACAACTTTGGCATCAACTCTCAGACAACTGTGGCATCAACTCTCAGACAACTTTGGCATCAACTCTCAGACAACTTTGGCATCAACTCTCAGACAACTTTGGCATCAACTCTCAGACAACTGTGGCATCAACTCTCAGACAACTTTGGCATCAACTCTCAGACAACTTTGGCATCAACTCTCAGACACATCAACTCTCAGACAACTGTGGCATCAACTCTCAGACAACTTTGGCATCAACTCTCAGACAACTTTGGCATCAACTCTCAGACAACTGTGGCATCAACTCTCAGACAACTTTGGCATCAACTCTCAGACAACTTTGGCATCAACTCTCAGACAACTTTGGCATCAACTCTCAGACACATCAACTCTCAGACAACTGTGGCATCAACTCTTAGACAACTTTGGCATCAACTCTCAGACAACTTTGGCATCAACTCTCAGACAACTGTGGCATCAACTCTCAGACACATCAACTCTCAGACAACTGTGGCATCAACTCTCAGACAACTGTGGCATCAACTCTCAGACAACTTTGGCATCAACTCTCAGACAACTTTGGCAGTGTTTAAAAGGATGCCAGGAATTAGAACATCAAGATGTAGTTGCACAAGGTGTTGCAAAAGCAAAATGCACTGACTGGGGTTTGAGTTCGACAGGTGTGCATGAGGTCGGCCATTCTGTCAGTGAAGCCAGGTGCAAAGGCGGAGGGGTCAATGGCCACGAAACACTGGCCCTGCAAAGAGAGACAAGTGCAGAGCTCGGCATTGGCACACAGTTTACTGGCAGAGAGGTCACACCCAATGCTTGCAAAACTTTGCAAGGATTTTTTTTTTTAATTCCTGTCAAGGTTGTCTTAATCATGTCGGCTGACCTGAAAAAAAGAGAGGTTATAATAATGATATAAAAATACCTCTGACTTACACACACACAGATATGCACGCGCACACACACACACACACACACACACACACACACACACACACACACAGGCTTACAAACACAACTGAAGCATCCAAACAAATGCAAATCTTTATCAACAGATGGTCACAAACGTCGTGAAAGAGAAATGGACTCACAAGATTGGCGATTCTGTCAGTAGTCCTCCAAGTTCTAATTTTGGTGCCATAGTCAGATCCTGCCAGGATTCCACAGAAAATCTCCACCATCATGGCCAGCCCATACCCCTTGTAGCCAGCTGCAGCAGGCAATGACGTCACACGCCTACAGTTTCAACCAGCACTGTGGTCTGCTCCAAAGTGATGGGACTTCAAACTGTAGCAACCTCGGATTTAATTGTCTCAGGTCAGCAGCACAAAGCATGTTTTCATCCAATACAATATGTGACCAGCCATGACAAAACCAGTGCTAAGTCGATTTTTGGACAAAATATTTTTGAATTCTGCATTCATTTCTGTTTGTTTTGATATAAGAATGAACAGTGTGAGTTAATTAGAATAGGAGTTACAGGCATTTCAAGTTGGGTACTGAAGCAGCGGTCATTTTGAAAAAACGGTCTCAGAAGATTTTACGCTCTTCAGACATTAAACACCTTAGCAACGGTATTTCAAACTCCGTTTCCAAAAATAGCTGACCTTATTTTTCTTCGATCTCCACAGAGCGGGAACGCCGAGAGAGCGGCATTTCTAACGGTATATAACATGAACGGGTTCTGCAAGGGTTTAGGTGTGTTTATTGCGGCTAAAATGAGGCAATTAACGCTAATTACAGGAAGCTTTTGAAATAATACATAACACATAAGTCTTTATTTTACCATCAAAATATAATTCTTCAACATGTTTCCTTTACTGGCATGATAGTTTGAACCATGTAGAATCTATTTTTATCAAAAAGTGAAAATCACCCAGATTGACCCTCCCTGCCTTTTCTCAGACTTGGCGCAAGAGAGGGCCGCGCGACTTAGCACTGATTTTGTCGTGGCTGGTCACATATGTCAATATGTGTAACTTTTCATTCTTTGGCTGCCTGACATGATTAGCATAGGTAAATTGGGCAGATTTCTATGGACAGATTTCTAGTACAAACTTATTACTGATGCTAAAATGGTCAAAGTCGGAAACATTCGCGGACACTGTACCCGACTGTGTCCGACCAGACAGAGTACCCCAGTTTGAAATCTCGGCATGAGAACGAGACCGCACCCACCACTCTGACTGACTGACTTTGCACACCCGGGGAGTTATGCTCAGATCCGGCCGCGTTCATGTATCTGCGTTTTGTGACAAACGTCTTGCTCGGCGGTACTGTACTCCATGCACCTTAACAGTCCGCGTGATTCGGGTGTAATCTTAAGCTAAACGATGTTTATTGGCGCTGCTGAAATGGTCGAAGTCGGAAACATTTGGAACGTCGTTTAGCTTAAGATTACACCCGAATCACGCGGACCGTTAAGGTGCATGGAGTACAGTACCGCCGAGCAAGACGTTTGTCACAAAACGCAGATACATGAACGTGGCCGGATCTGAGCATAACTCCCCGGGCATGCGAAGTCAGTCAGGCGGAGTGGCGGGTGCGGTCTGAGCTGAGCGCTATCATCAGGATGTCACGTGACTGTAAGGCCGAGATTTCAAACTGGGGCACTCTGTCCACGAATGTTTCCGACTTCGACCATTTCAGCATTACTGATAGCCTCGAGTAGTCACGATAAAATCACATGTACTTAGACCACACACACAAATAGTTGTGGCTAGGGTAACCCAACTGATCCCATATTTTGGTGCCAACCCTCTTTTTTTTTAAGACAAGAAAAAGAAAACAAGACAATTTGACAGTAAACAACAGACTGCATGCTGTCCCATCTTCCCTGCCCTATGAGCCCTGTGGGAATTCCAATATATTTATGTAAAAAAAAAAATTACAGAGAAAACAATGATTAATGTTCAATCTGGCCTCTTCTGAAACAAAAATGTCAAAAATAAGAGTCCTGGCAGAGCTATCGACCCTTTTCTTTTTCCATGTTGCCATGACTACAACTCTCTCTCTCTCTCTCTCTCTCTCTCTCTCTCTCTCTCTCTCTCTCTCTCCTCTCCCTCTCCCTCTCTCTCTCTCTCTCCCTCTCTCTCTCTCTCTCTCTCTCTCCTCTCTCTCTCTCTCTCTCTCTCTCTCTCTCTCTCTCTCTCTCTCTCTCCTCTCTCTCCTCTCTCTCTCTCTCCTCTCTCTCTCTCTCTCTCTCTCTCTCTCTCTCTCTCTCTCTCTCTCTCTCTCTCTCTCTCTCTCTCTCTCCTCTCTCTCTCTCTCTCTCTCTCTCTCTCTCTCTCTCTCTCTCTCACACACACACACACACACACACACACACACACACACACACACACACACACGAGCACAAGTGCTAATATTGCCTGAATTGAATGATCAAATTACAACAAAAGTCAGTTGGGCATTGCACAGCGCAGACCTTGGAGAGGCCTGCACACAGCAGAGGGTCACAGTACAAACAACGGAAACTGACCTGTCAGTTCCGCTCCCCCCAGCGGCATCAGCCCTCCATGATCAATGACAGTCCGGGCGTCATTGCACTCCTTTGCAAGAGATGCACACCAAAGCAGATTTTTTTTCTGTGTGGCTGAAGGTTTACTTGATTTCCATCTTTCTATGCTCTGTATTCATCTATATTTGGTTGAGAAAGCTCATTGGCTGTCAGCCCTCGCACAAAAAGTGGTATGACGTCATATGATGTGGTAGAGTAGAGGAGAGGGTGAGAGAAAATAAAAAGGAAACATTGATTCCCATTGCAACCAAGTCTTCATTCATTGTTTTTGATGAGAGAAATGGAACAGACACAATGTCTGACACACTGCTTTGCGATGATCGTGCCTTACCACTGAACCCATCACAACTGCAATCCATTCTTTGTCTCAACAGTGACAATTTATCCTGCATGAAATTGATGACAGAGAGGAGATTGTTTTTCTCCTCCAAGCTACTGCATTGCTGACTCCTAAACAAATATAACATGATCTTGTTTTCCTGAGTACAAGGGTCTACAGGTACCACACAGTATAACCCACACACCTTGTAATGCATTGGGAACAATGTTGTGTGCTATATACACTATAGTCACTCAATGCATTGGGGACAATGCTGTGTGCTATATAACACTATAGTCACTCAAAACATGTAATGCATTGGGGACAATGTTGTGTGCTATATATATACACTATCGTCACTCAAAACATCAAGCGCAGACAAGCCATTGCTCTCTGATCGTTAAAATGCACCATGTTGTGTTTAAACAAGAAGGGCAAAGCCCATACGACTCACATGCTTGACCTTGACCTTTATATGAACTTGACCTTCAGGTGACCTTGAAGCAAGGTCAACCAAACTGGTATCAAAAGATAGGGCTTGCTTTGACCTATATACCACTTGTAGCTAAGGTCGCCATTCTCAATAACGTGGGAGAAAATTGGGAAAATGTGAAAAATGACTGTTTTTGAGACCACATTTATGGCTCCTGTGACCTTGACCTTGAAGCAAGGTCAAGTCACTATGTATTTTTTTTTAGGCCTTGTCATCATACACCATCATGCCACATTTGGTGTTGATAGACTTAATAGTCTCCGAGAAAAAACCAACGTTTAAGTTTTTTACGCCCGGACGGACGCCCGGACGGACGGACGGACGACACGGCTCAGTACAAGTGAGTCTAAGGAGAGAAATTTACCATTCACCATTTTTCTAATTGACCAGAAAAGAACAATTCTACTTTCAAGAGGTTCAGACAGATTTGTAAATTGATGTTTTGTGAAAGGATGGAATTTTTGGGGGGACATTACATGCAGAGGAACCTTGATAATCAACATACTCTGCATATGATTGTTTTCATGCAGTGTGTTGATTAGAGAGGAGCTGTGAGAGCAATGAAGAAGTGGACATGAAGCATGTGAGGCATAGATCTCTGAGAGAACTAGCATCAGACCAACACTTCCAGAGGCTGCTGGAGTCCGCAAGCAGCTGGCATCACTTACCTTTCCCTCAGCATCCACTCCCCAGCTGTTGGGTATCCGCAGGCCCTTTCGGTCATGCAGCTCAACCTGATCGTGATGAAAAATAAAACTTTTATTGTCTCCTCTTCATCATTAAAAAAAAATTTTCAATCTCAATAGCAACATAATCACTTATTATCTTTTCTTCCACATTTCTGAATGGAGGAGGAAAGGGGTGGGGGTGGTCACCCTTTCCTGCCATGAAGAAACTTTTCTCTGTATTCACATGAGTAAAGCTTGTTGCAGACTACATACATGTATGCCACACACATGGATGAATATGTTTGCACTTGGATTGTGTCTTCTCATGGCATTCAGACATGCTCAAGGTGCCTACAATGTTTTCTTCAACTCTTAACGTACTATGAGGATTTACACAACTACAAGCCCCAGTCCTATAATAAGGTTTAAAAGAAAATAAAACATAACACAGTTGATTTGTTTAAAACAATTCCTACTTTTGTCAAAAGTAAATGTTGGTCATTCTAAGATCAAGTACAAAGTGTTTTTGATATTTTTCTTTGCTTACTTTGCATGTAATTCGCATGATTAGGATTTAGACTAACGAGTGATTTGGAGTGGTACAGGATGTTAAGAGTTAATTAACAACAACAACAACAGGAACAGCTGCATCCACACCACAGGAACAGCTGCATCCACACCACACACCACAGGAACAGCTGCATCCACACCACACACCACAGGAACAGCTGCATCCACACCACACACCACACGAACAGCTGCATCCACACCACACACCACAGGAACAGCTGCATCCACACCACACACCACAGGAACAGCTGCATCCACACCACAGGAACAGCTGCATCCACACCACACACCACAGGAACAGCTGCATCCACACCACACACCACAGGAACAGCTGCATCCACACCACAGGAACAGCTGCATCCACACCACACACCACAGGAACAGCTGCATCCACACCACAGGAACAGCTGCATCCACACCACACACCACAGGAACAGCTGCATCCACCCACACACCACAGGAAAGAGCCAAGAGAGTTGGGGAAAGTGGAGAGAAAGGTCAAAGGTGCCAAACACCCACCTTGCCCAGAGCTGCAGTGGTTGTGGCCATGTCCAGCACAAACTCGTCGTCGTCCTTGGCTGGGGCCGCCAGGCTCAGGGGGTTGGTTCCCAGCACCGGCTGTGGCAGAAAGTCAGGTCTCATCTGCCGCCCCACTGGGGAGGCATGCTTCACTTCAATGTGCAGACATTGAAAATGCAGCATTCATTTCTCTCAATGTACTGTGATAAACACCATCAATATATTGCACTCTGGTTCTGAGGGTTTTTTTCAATTGGTTTGGATTTTCTTTGTGTGTCTGTGTGTGTGTGTGTGTGTGTGTGTGTGTGTGTGTGTGTGTGTGTGTGTGTGTGTGTGTGTGTGTGTGTAAACACAATAGTTACATGCACATCTATCTTTTAATATGACAAGTTATTATTGAAGGAGGTTTAGCAAGTCATCACTGTGAGATTTGCACAATGCCGAGAAGACACTCACCTTTCTAGCTCTAGTTGGCACAGACAGAGGAGATGTGTTACAAAAGGCCATTCCCTGCAAGAGACAACACTTGAACTTCCTTGAGCAGAAAACACATTTTGTTTTACAATATCTCCTGCATGCACAACAGCATCTGCAGAGAAGTTATTTCATCAAATAAAAAGTTTATGCAGATAACGCAGTTGGCAGTTGCTGTCATCAGGAGAAATGTAAACCTCTTTGTTCTTTTGCATTGGATATCCATGGTGTAGGGCTTTGTGGCTTATGGTTAGCACATTCCACCTACAGTCAGGTGTGGCTGCTGAGCACAGTGTTGGAAGCTGCACAGACCTCGGAGTCACATCCTATAGCTAGGTGCTTCACTGGTGTAGATTCTCCCCAAAAGACTGATGGAGAAAGCTGTGAATTATAACCCAGGTCATTTGTTGCAGCCTGGTTGTACATTCACCTTGGAGTTGTAAGGGTGTTAGATTAAAGGTGCAGTGACTGGGGGTTAAAAAAAAGGTGCAGTTTAACACCCACTAATGGCTGAAAAGTCATTATATAAAAGCAAGAAAGCATCTTTAAGGTTGTGGGTGTTCAAATAAAACTGCCATATCCTTGCACATCTACATGAGTGTTGTCACAGAAACTACCCTGGCCTCCACTTTAATCACACCTGATGGCTTTGATCTGCAGTGCAGCCAAAGTATTTTCAAAACATTGGACGTGAAAGGCCAATCACAAGTGAGAGAAATCATTGTACTAATATGCAGCAAGGTACAACAGTAACTTATTTGTACTATTATGCAGCAAGGTACAACAGTAACTTATTTGTACTATTATGCAACAAGGTACAACAGTAACTTATTTGTACTATTATGAAGGAGAGTAATCCGAAAGCTTGCCAACGACTTTCTTTACAGGCCAGCCAACGACTATCTGTGCAGGCCACAGGTCTCTTAGCCACTACAGCAGCCACAAGCCGCCGCCGCCTGCGCCACAGCGACCAACAGCAGCCACAGCCGCCGCTGCCTGCGCCACAGCGACCAGTGGGAGCCGCTACCCGCAGCTGCTGGCCACAGACCTGCTGGAGCATCCAGTCCCGCCGGGCACGACCCCAGGGGTTCACACCTGACGGCCAGCGCTCGGGACCAAGAAACAAACGGCCTTTTTCAGGGCCAAAAGTTTTAAAATAAAGAAAGAATACTATTAGTCGGAAGATTTTGTCACGACCTATCTTTGGTACTTTTTATCAATCCGACCCCGGCTAACCCACCCTCTTTGTTGTGAGTCTGAAATATGGCAGACAACCGAACTTGCCGGTTAAGGGTAGAGAGACTGGCATCTAAAATCGCCCAGATAGACTCAGACTTATACTTCCTGAAAACCTGCAGGAAGAACGATAGAATTCCCCGCGGGTTAGTTGTCAGAAACCCTCTAAAGAACACGCGAAACTCTAGGTACGCGGAGAAGCTGTGCCACCGCACTTCTCGCCTCCTGCTGAAACACCTCGTGCACCTACTGTACAGTAAACGTAGGGACCTCTTTGCCCAGCTGGACTCGATCCACGCCACCTCACCCGACCTCCGAACCCTGGCAAAGGAAACGCGCGCTACACGACGCGGTCTTTGCATGAAAAAGAAAAATCAGAAACTACGGAATCTGAACATTCGAGTCGAGGAGAAAGACCCCATCCTGAACGGCCGGACGGTGGTGAACCTCTCTAACCACTCGCTCACTCCGGGGGAGAGGGAGGTCCTCGAGCGTGGACTGAAATTCTGCCCTACGAAACCCATGGACCCCGTCAACCTCGCAGCAGACACAGAGGAATTCGTCCGTCGGCTGAGACTACGGGAATTCTTCCATGATGACTCCCAACCTGACCACACAGGAACTCAGGATCGGCTGCCTCCTTTGGACGGCAGAAGCAACGCTAGAAGGTCTATTTTCACTCCGCCCGAAGGCCGCTGTCAGAGGTTGGACTTGTACGCTCAAGCCCTCCGCAAGTACGTCAACATCCAGTTCCTCAGCCACCGCCGAAAGGTTATCCATAACCTTACCCCGGCACAGCGGATGGCGATAAAGTCCTTGAATACCAACAAGGACATCATCATTAAACCTGCAGACAAGGGGGGAGCAGTCGTCCTCTTGAACCGCACCGACTACATCAAAGAGGCCCTACAACAACTCTCGAATACCCAGCACTACCAACCCCTCCAATCTGATCCCACCAAGGAACATGCCCAAGCTTTGCACCTGCTGGTGGGAACCTTTCCGTCCAATCTCCAGTCGGTTTCGGATCTCATACCCCGGAACCCTCGCCTCGGTACCTTCTACCTGCTCCCCAAAATCCACAAAGAAAACGTCCCCGGCCGCCCCATCGTGTCTGGCATGGGAACCCTGTGCGAGGAAATCTCGGGATATGTTGAGGGCATTCTGAAACCCATTGTACAGGGCACACCGAGTTTCTGCCGTGACACCACGGATTTTTTGGACAAATTGTCACGACACTCCCAGGTCCGCCAAGGTGCTCTCCTTGTGACGATGGATGTTGCAGCTCTGTACACCAGCATTCCCCACGAGGGAGGCATCGCAGCCGTCGGATCGATCCTGCGGGATAGCAACTGCCCTTCCCGTGATGCCGTCCTAGCCCTCATTCGCTTCATTCTGGAGCATAATACCTTTGCCTTCGACGGCAGAGTGTATCTCCAAAAGTAGGGCACGGCCATGGGAACGAGATTTGCCCCACAATACGCCAACCTCTTTGTGGCCAATTTTTACTGTTGTTATTTAACCTTGTTTTTTATAATGTCATTAAATAAATTTAATGACTCAAGGGGGAGGTTTTCAACAAAACCCCATCACCACATTCCTGAGATCACTGAGTAAAACAATATTATAAATGAAAACCCGGCACTGGGAGATAAATGATACAATAATTTTATTTTTAACAAATAACCCAACCCCGGCTAGGATTCCCCTGAAGAAAGTAATAATCTAACTACTTTACAATAAGATTGAAATTGGAAACGAATTAGCTCACACACCAATTAAACTCTTGTCTCAGACAGAAAGGAGGGTAGCGTCTCCAATACAAGACATCTAACCACTCATTAAAACTCTCGACTTCTGAGAAGAAAATTCCCTTACGGAATCAAGGTCTCACTTTGGATACGTCATCAACGGTGCCACGTCTGATAACGACAACACTTTCTCGAATTTACTCCACAAATCTGCACTAACTTCTCCCATAAGGAAACCGTCTTCAGCCATTCAATGTTCACAAAGTCTTGTTAAGCACCCAGCGCTTAAAACAACGATGATGAGAACCGATCCTAGACGAAGAGAGGGAGAAGTCAGATCCTCTTACCCGTTTCGAAGAAACACTTCTCCAAACGTCCTATCGCTCGCTGGAAGTTCACATCGAGTAGAAACTCCCAAAACTCCCTGTAGAACGATGCAGGTACGATCAACCGTGTGGCTTGCTGACCACGACGTCTTTGGCGACGGAATTCGCCCAGCCCTCGTCTCTCCATAGACTAGGGCTAAGGATGACTGGCAGTTGAGCTGGCAGGCCGCTGGAAGGCAGGCTGGCAGGTTGGCTGGCAGGCAGGCAGGCTGGCTGGCAGGCTGGAAGGCAGGCTGGCAGGCAGGCTGGTTAGTAGGCTGGCAGGCAAACTGGCAGACCCATCTCAACACAGGTGAACGATATCTTCTCTCAATAGAAGCGTATCAACCCAGGCGAACGAGAAGGAGGAACGGTACCACTTTCAACTTCCCAGTTGACGCAATAGCTCTCAAACCAGTAGGAAACCGGTGCGGCAAACTACAGCAGTAGTTTAGTGGTAGAAGTAATTAGCAGCATTCATTCAGTGTTCCTCAATATTCAGTATTCAGTATTCAGTATTCCTCATCATTCAGTATTCCTCATCATTCAGTATTCCTCATCATTCAGTATTCAGCCTGCAATACAAAGAGCAGTCTATCACTCTGACTCTCCCAAACACCTTGAGAAAAAGACAATGCAATCCTCCCTCGAACCCACCCACACGGTCCACCAAATCCAATCAGTCACAAATCTCAATCCGAATTCCCTTCACTTAGAATACGGAGGCACCCAGCAGTTTAACTCATTCACTCGCTCGCTCTTACCTCAAAAATTCAGGCTGTGACGCTTCCACGTCCAACGCCTAAACACACACAGCTCAACACATGAGCATGAGTAAGAGTGGACTCCACAGTCCAAACTTTACAGGCGGCGGCTCTTCAGAGCGATCAGCCGACACGTCCCAACGCTTCTACAATCTAGCGATGAATGATCAACCGCTAGACGTGACGTCAAAATTTCCTCGCGCGTCATCGCGCAAAGGTCTCTTGTCATCTCGCAAAGGTATCTGGGATTTTCTCTCTCCCAGCGAGGCATCCTAATCCTCCTAAAGTCCCTCGGTAAACGGAAACTATTTCCAGTTCCTAAACTATCCTTTTAGATTAAGAACATTCGTCGCTATTCACGCGACAAGACCCCCAACTCAAGAACAGACTCCCGTCTGCACCTCAACACTCTACAGTCTCTCCAGAGATGCACGCCCGACTGAGGTAGTCGGCGCCCACATTCTGGCTGCCGGGTATCACCCGGACAGTGAAACTGTAGGCCTGCAACAGAAGGCTCCATCGCATGAGACGACCGTTGGCCACCTTGGCCGTCTGCAGGTAGCGCAGAGGCTGGTGGTCTGTTTCTAGCACGAACGGGCGCCCATACAGGTAAGACTGGAATTTGTGCAAGGCCCACACCACTGCCAGGCATTCACGCTCGATAGTGGAGTACCTGCTCTCCGCCCCGGATAACTTACGACTAGCGTAAGCCACCGGGTGGAGCACTCCATCCTCCTCCTGTAGGAGTACTGCCCCCAGACCATGGTCTGACGCATCCGTCCGTAGGGTGAAGGAGCGAGACAGATCAGGCAGCTGCAAGACTGGTCGTGCCGTGAGCCGCGCCTTCAGTGCCCTGAAAGCTGTCTCGCACTCCGCTGTCCACGCCACGGTGTTCGGAGCGTTCTTACGAGTGAGATCGGAAAGGGGGAGGGCGATGGCCGAGAAGTTCGGGATAAACTTCCTGTAGTACCCCGCGAGACCCAAGAATGCACGCACTTGTTTCTTGGTCTCGGGCACCGGAGCCTCCTCCACTTTCCTGATCTTGTCCATCTCAGGCAGGATCTCCCCTTCCCTCACCACGTGCCCCAGGAAGCTCAGCTCCTTGAACCCCACGCAGCACTTAGTGGGTCGGGCTGAGAGGTTAGCCCGCCTGAGACATTCCAACACGGCTTCTAAAGCCTCAAGGTGCTCTGGCCAAGTCTCTGTCGCGATGAGGATGTCATCCATGAAATTGTGGACATCGCTCCTCCCCAGCGGCTCCAGCAAAGCCCGCATCATGCGAGAGAAGACTGCCACAGCATTCTTCAACCCGAATGGCATGACTCGGAACTGAAACTGGCCCGCCGGGGTCGTGAAAGCGGTCATGGGCCGAACATCCTCCCGCACAGGGATCTGCCAATAGCCCTTGGCTAGGTCTATCTTAGAGAAGTATTTCGCCCCCCCGATCTTGGCAAACAAGTGTTCCACGTCCGGAAGTGGCTCTGCATCAAAAACGGTCACGGCATTCAATGACCGGTAATCAACGCAGAAACGGAACTGCCCGTCCTTCTTCCGAACGAGTACCACCGGGGCGTTGTAAGGCGAAGCTGCAGGCTCGATGATGCTGAGCCGCAACATGGTCTTCACCTCCTCTTTCACAGTCTCCAGCTTGGCGTATGGCAGAGGGTACTGCCGGACACGGACGGGTCGAGCGGCCTGTACTGTCATGTCGAAGGTGACAAGGTCGGTCCGGAGAGGAAGGTCGGTCAGGACCGCCTCATACCTCACAGCTAGTTCCAACGCCTGACGCCTCTGACTGTCGGTCAATGTTTGAGCCAACACGATGTCCCCGGCAGCCTCCTCGCCCACCAAGCGTGGTAGGGGTAGTTCGCGGTCGGGCGGAGTCATATCGTCACTCTCCTCAACCACCCCGACAGCAATCGCGGGAGTCGAGTCGTCGCACTCCCCCGTCTGTCGAACCTGATACCGTTTCAGAAGGTTGGCGTGGTAGAGCCTCTCACGGCCAAACACCCTGATCCGATAGTCGCATTCCCCTTTCTTCTCTAGGACCTCGAAAGGGCCCTGCCAGCACAGCTGGAGTTTGTTGTGCTGCTGCGGCAGCAGCAACAGCACCTGATCACCTGGTTGGAATCGGCGGTCAACCGTCTTGCGGTTGAATACTTCCGCTTGCCTCCGCGAAGCGGCAGCCAACCTCTGGTGCGCCAGCTGGCAGGTCTCTTCGATTCTATTCCTAAGATCTACCACGTACTCAGCTGTGGTTCGCACTTGTTCGTCGGTCTCCTCCTCAGTCCAGAGACTGCGGAGCACTGCCATCGGACCGCGAACTGTTCTTCCATATAGCAGCTCGAATGGGGAAAACCCAAGGCTCTCCTGTGGAACTTCCCGATATGCAAAAAGCAATGCGGGGATATACCGGTCCCACTGCCTGGGTTTCTCCTGCGTTAACTTCCGCAGCATAGTCTTGAGAGTCCCGTTGTAACGTTCCACAAGACCGTTCCCCTGAGCGTGGTAGGGGGTGGTGGCTAGACCCTTGATGGCCAGCAGCCTCTCCACCTCCTTCATGACGTCACTCATGAACTGAGTGCCTCTATCTGTTAAAATTTCGGAAGGGATGCCCACCCTGGACCACACCTGCCACATCGCTTCCGCGACGGTCACCGCATCAATGGTTTTCAAAGGGATAGCTTCGGGGTAACGAGTAGCATAGTCTACAAGTACCAGGATGTACTTGTTTCCCGATTCTGAAGTAGGGGTGATCGGTCCCACTAGATCTACAGCTACACGTTCGAACGGCGTGTCGATGAGTGGCATCTTGCCAAGTGGCACCTTCCGCGGCTTTGGGCAGACCCTCTGACACTGGTCGCATGACTGTACAAAGCGCCGAGTGTCGGGGCACATCCCAGGCCAGTAGAACTGCTTCCACACCCTCTCCCGCGTCCTCTGTACCCCCATGTGACCCCCCATGGGTGGCTCATGTGCCAACCTCAAGACTCCTTGTCTCAGCTGGCGTGGGACGACAACTTGGGTGTAAACAGCCCCCTGTCCTCTAAACTCTCGGTACAAAATTCCTTTTTTCCATAAGAACCTGACTTCTCCTGACCTCTTGGTGGTCACTACTCTCTTGCATACCTCTGCATCACGGCAGTGCTTCAAAGATGGATCCGCCAACTGCAACTCACGTAGTTGCAGCGGAGTCACTTCTCCTAACCCCGGTGGAGCTACACGCAGCAAGGTAGGTTTTTTCTTTCTCTCAGCAATGGTTTTTGCGCGCGTAATCACAGAGACAGATCTGGGTAGCGCATACACAGGCAAGACCCGGGAATCGCCCAGTCGGGCGTGATTCCCTACAATAAAGTCAGCCACAGGCGCATCCATCACGACGGCTTCCACTATGCCAGTGTAGAAAGGGCAGTCCACTAGGACAGTGGCTACCGGGTAGCGCCGCTTCAATTTGGCTTCTGCCATGGATACTTCGAGTTTTCTTCCCGTGAACTTCGACTGCGAAACCAAAGACCTTTTCACTACACAAACCTGAGAGCCGGTGTCGCGCAACCCTCGCACGGTGACACCTTCTACGACGACGACACACCTAGGGTCGTAGCTCTGCTCACTGCACGCAAAACACAAGGTCGGAACAGAGACAGGTAGCGCAGGTTGGGAGAGCCCCCTCGACACTGCCCCTGCTGTCTTGGGCCTCCTGGGGCAATCCTTAGCCAGATGCTTCGGCGAATTGCACAAGTAACACCTCCTGACAGTCGACCCACCCGACCCTGCTCCATATCCTCCCTTGGAACTTTCCCCCTTCGACTTTCCCTCAGCCCCCGAGTTCCCTCCCTGAGGCTTACTCTGATGAAAGGACTTCTTCCCGCACCCCCTATGCGCTTCAGAATAGATCTCTGCTAGCTCGCCCGCCTCGGCTAGCGTCTGAGGTCTCCTCTCCATAACGTAGGCTGTCATCTCAGAGGAAAGAGACTGCAGGAATTGCTCCAACAAGATGAGCTGCTTCAAGTCAGAAAGCCTAGAGAGTTCCTGCCACTTCGTCAGATTATCGGCAATGCGAGCACAGAACTGCGTATAGGTCTCGTCCTCTCTCCTCCTACACGTTCTGAAACGCTGTCGATACGTCTCAGCTGTGAGTCGATAGCGCGTCAACAACGCCTCTTTCAAACTTCGATAGTCCTTAGCGCTATCGTCATCAAGAGAGTTATACAACTCTACTGCCTTCCCCGTCAACTTAGTGGAAACGCCCGTAGCCCACGTACTCTCGTCCCACTTGCTCAGACTCGCAACTCTCTCAAACCTTTTCAACCAAGTCGCGATCTCCTCTTTATTCTCGTCAAAGAGCGGGATCGAAACTTTGAAACTGTGATCCACACAATCATCATCCTCTTCCTCACTCACACTGCGACACTCTCTCACACTCTGAGTTTTCTTTTTAGACTCTTGAACCAACAGACGCATGCGCAGTTCATGCTCTTCTTTCTCCCTCTTCTGTCGTTCATCTATTTCCCATTGCTCCCTCTTCCGCCTCTCCTCAGCTTCCTCTTGTTCCCTATCGAGCCTCTCTTTCTCCCTCTTCTGTCGTTCATCTATTTCCCATTGCTCCCTCTTCCGCCTCTCCTCAGCTTCCCGTTGCTTCTCCTCGAATTCTCGTTTCATCTCAGCATGCTCCCTCTCAAGCTTAGCTTTCTCTCTCTCAAGCTTCATCTTCCGTTCTTCCTCATACTCCTCTTTCTCTCTCTTAAGTTTCTCTTGCTCTCTCTTCCGCTTCTCCTCAGCTTCCTCTCGCTCTCGCTCAAGTTTCACTCTCTCAAGCTCCAAACGCGCCAGCTCAACATCCTCTCTCGCCATCCGTTCAGCTACAAACTCTGGCATAGCAGAGGGCTCTACTCCTAGCTCAGTAGCTAGACTCTTCCAACGCGCGATCCGGTCCCCTCTGGACCCAGCGTTGGATGCCATAGCACTGCTATCTCCTGCTGCGCGTCCCGAACGGAGTTCCATAACTCGAAAGTAACTGAGAACGTAACTTTACGCTAAACTACGCTATATTGCGCTCAGCAATTAGCAAAGGGATTACAAGCTCAACAATGCAAAAATCACACAAGAACTGTAACACAGTCGCAAAGGATGCGGAAGTCGCAAACATGCGAAAGGTCACAACAATTTGCAAAGTCTACCTAAATTGCACAAATCATGAGAGCATTTAAGTCACATGAAAAATTCTAAACACCTACACCAATGCCAAGGTGTTCAGTGTTCCAGGGATGTGGTGATCCGACAATAATTGGTATAATTTCTCAAATTATAAAATAGATATATCCTGGGCAGGTCTCGCCAATTGTGGCCTAATTTTTACTGTTGTTATTTAACCTTGTTTTTTATAATGTCATTAAATAAATTTAATGACTCAAGGGGGAGGTTTTCAACAAAACCCCATCACCACATTCCTGAGATCACTGAGTAAAACAATATTATAAATGAAAACCCGGCACTGGGAGATAAATGATACAATAATTTTATTTTTAACAAATAACCCAACCCCGGCTAGGATTCCCCTGAAGAAAGTAATAATCTAACTACTTTACAATAAGATTGAATTGGAAACGAATTAGCTCACACACCAATTAAACTCTTGTCTCAGACAGAAAGGAGGGTAGCGTCTCCAATACAAGACATCTAACCACTCATTAAAACTCTCGACTTCTGAGAAGAAAATTCCCTTACGGAATCAAGGTCTCACTTTGGATACGTCATCAACGGTGCCACGTCTGATAACGACAACACTTTCTCGAATTTACTCCACAAATCTGCACTAACTTCTCCCATAAGGAAACCGTCTTCAGCCATTCAATGTTCACAAAGTCTTGTTAAGCACCCAGCGCTTAAAACAACGATGATGAGAACCGATCCTAGACGAAGAGAGGGAGAAGTCAGATCCTCTTACCCGTTTCGAAGAAACACTTCTCCAAACGTCCTATCGCTCGCTGGAAGTTCACATCGAGTAGAAACTCCCAAAACTCCCTGTAGAACGATGCAGGTACGATCAACCGTGTGGCTTGCTGACCACGACGTCTTTGGCGACGGAATTCGCCCAGCCCTCGTCTCTCCATAGACTAGGGCTAAGGATGACTGGCAGTTGAGCTGGCAGGCCGCTGGAAGGCAGGCTGGCAGGTTGGCTGGCAGGCAGGCAGGCTGGCTGGCAGGCTGGAAGGCAGGCTGGCAGGCATGCTGGTTAGTAGGCTGGCAGGCAAACTGGCAGACCCATCTCAACACAGGTGAACGATATCTTCTCTCAATAGAAGCGTATCAACCCAGGCGAACGAGAAGGAGGAACGGTACCACTTTCAACTTCCCAGTTGACGCAATAGCTCTCAAACCAGTAGGAAACCGGTGCGGCAAACTACAGCAGTAGTTTAGTGGTAGAAGTAATTAGCAGCATTCATTCAGTGTTCCTCAATATTCAGTATTCAGTATTCAGTATTCCTCATCATTCAGTATTCCTCATCATTCAGTATTCCTCATCATTCAGTATTCAGCCTGCAATACAAAGAGCAGTCTATCACTCTGACTCTCCCAAACACCTTGAGAAAAAGACAATGCAATCCTCCCTCGAACCCACCCACACGGTCCACCAAATCCAATCAGTCACAAATCTCAATCCGAATTCCCTTCACTTAGAATACGGAGGCACCCAGCAGTTTAACTCATTCACTCGCTCGCTCTTACCTCAAAAATTCAGGCTGTGACGCTTCCACGTCCAACGCCTAAACACACACAGCTCAACACATGAGCATGAGTAAGAGTGGACTCCACAGTCCAAACTTTACAGGCGGCGGCTCTTCAGAGCGATCAGCCGACACGTCCCAACGCTTCTACAATCTAGCGATGAATGATCAACCGCTAGACGTGACGTCAAAATTTCCTCGCGCGTCATCGCGCAAAGGTCTCTTGTCATCTCGCAAAGGTATCTGGGATTTTCTCTCTCCCAGCGAGGCATCCTAATCCTCCTAAAGTCCCTCGGTAAACGGAAACTATTTCCAGTTCCTAAACTATCCTTTTAGATTAAGAACATTTGTCGCTATTCACGCGACACTCTTCATGCATAGATTTGAGGAGGATTTCTTTGCCACACAGAGTCTCCGTCCCGACTTCTACATCCGCTACATTGACGATGTCTTTTTCGTCTGGAACCATGGTGAAGAGGCACTAAGACAGCTCCACAGAGGCATCAACCAATTCCTCCCGACCATCCAACTCTCCATGGAATTCTCCCCGGTGTCAGTCGGTTTCCTGGACACGCGAGTCTACGTGAGAGAGGGCCAGATCTACACCTCCCTCTACAGGAAACCGACCGACAACCTGCAGATGCTCCACTTCACCAGCTCACATCCACGACATGTGAAGGATGCGATTCCTTATGGACAAGCCATACGGATACATCGAATCTGCTCCAACGACCAAGACTGGGACGGACATCTGCGGGAGTTGGAAACTGCACTTCTCCGCAGTGGGTATCGACGCGAAACAGTTCGCGCCCAGTTCAGGAAAGCCACCAACCAGAGACGCGACGACCTCCTCGTCTGACGAGAAAGAAACTCTGGAACCAGCAGAATCCCATTCGTGGTGAGCTACTTCCCAGGGGCAGAGAGACTGCGACGTGGGCTGAATGACCTCCAACACCTGCTGGATGACGACAGGCGCCTCTCTCGCGCTATGCCCACTCCCCCTGTGCTAGCCTTCAGGCAGCCCCCCAACCTGAAAAGACTGCTTGTCCACAGTAGGCTTTACACCGAGGCACCCGCAGGCAGAGACGGTATGGGACCATGCAAGAAACCACGATGCGCCACTTGTGCCATTGTCGGGTCAGAGAGCACGGTCACTAGGAATGCCACCGTACACCAGGTCAGAGGCAATTACACCTGCAGCTCCTATGACGTGGTGTATTTGATCAGATGCCGCAGAGGGTGCCCGAATGCGTGGTATGTAGGTGCCACTAAGGCAGCGCATGAACGGGCACCGGGCCACTATCAGAAATCGGTCACCTCTGCCTGTGGCTGAGCATTTCAATTTGCCCGAGCATTCGGCATCCGACATGCTCTTGAGCTTGCTGCAAGGCAACCTGCATGACACCCGACAACGTCGCGTGGCCGAGCAGAAACTCATGAAGAAATTTAACACCCATCACGCAGGGCTCAACCACAACCTGGGATTCATGGCACACTACAAATGAGGAAGTTTAACCTCACACGTGCCTCCCGTGCTTTCTGCCTGAGAGGTTGGAGTGAACTCCTCTCACCGCCTGCTGGTCATAAATAGACCCCACCCGCTGATCTCTCTACACTACGGCCAGATGAAGGAGAGTACTCCGAAAGCTCGCCAACGACTTTCTTTACAGGCCAGCCAACGACTATCTGTGCAGGCCACAGGTCTCTTAGCCACTACAGCAGCCACAAGCCGCCGCCGCCTGCGCCACAGCGACCAACAGCAGCCACAGCCGCCGCTGCCTGCGCCACAGTGACCAGTGGGAGCCGCTACCCGCAGCCGCTGGCCACAGACCTGCTGGAGCATCCAGTCCCGCCGGGCACGACCCCAGGGGTTCACGCCTGACGGCCAGCGCTCGGGACCAAGAAACAAACGGCCCTTTTCAGGGCCAAAAGTTTTTAAATAAAGAAAGAATACTATTAGTCGGAAGATTTTGTCACGACCTATCTTTGGTACTTTTTATCAATCCGACCCCGGCTAACTCACCCTCTGTGTTGTGAGTCGGTACTATTATGCAGCAAGGTACAACAGTAACTTATATGTACTATTATGCAGCAAGGTACAACAGTATCTTATTTGTACTATTATGCAGCAAGGTACAACAGTAACTTATTTGTACTATTATGCAGCAAGGTACAACAGTTACTTATTTGTACTATTATACAGCAAGGTACAACAGTAACTTATTTGTACTATTATGCAGCAAGGTACTTATAAATACTATTATGCAGCAAGGTACAACAGTAACTTATTTATACTATTATGCAGCAAGGTACAACAGTAACTTATTTGTACTATTATGCAGCAAAGTACAACAGTAACTTATTTGTACTATTATGCAGCAAGGTGCAACAGTAACTTATTTGTACTATTATGCAGCAAGGTACAACAGTAACTTATATGTACTATTATGCAGCAAGGTACAACAGTAACTTATATGTACTATTATGCAGCAAGGTACAACAGTAACTTATTTGTACTATTATACAGCAAGGTACAACAGTAACTTTTGTACTATTATGCAGCAAGGTACAACAGTAACTTATATGTACTATTATGCAGCAAGGTACAACAGTAACTTATTTGTACTATTATGCAGCAAGGTACAACAGTAACTTATTTGTACTATTATGCAGCAAGGTACAACAGTAACTTATTTGTACTATTATGCAGCAAGGTACAACAGTTACTTATTTGTACTATTATACAGCAAGGTACAACAGTAACTTATTTGTACTATTATGCAGCAAGGTACAACAGTAACTTATTTGTACTATTATGCAGCAATGTACAACAGTTACTTATTTGTACTATTATGCAGCAATGTACAACAGTTACTTATATGTACTATTATGCAGCAAGGTACAACAGTAACTTATATGTACTATTATGCAGCAAGGTACAACAGTAATTTATATGTACTATTATGCAGCAAAGTGCAACAGTTACTTATGTACTATTATGCAGCAAAGTACAAGAGTAACTTATGTACTATTATGCAGCAAAGTACAAGAGTAACTTATTTGTACTATTATGCAGCAAGGTACAACAGTAACTTATGTACTATTATGCAGCAAAGTACAAGAGTAACTTATTTGTACTATTATGCAGCAAGGTACAACAGTAACTTATGTACTATTATGCAGCAAAGTACAAGAGTAACTTATGTACTATTATGCAGCAAGGTACAACAGTAACTTATGTACTATTATGCAGCAAAGTACAAGAGTAACTTATTTGTACTATTATGCAGCAAGGTACAACAGTAACTTATGTACTATTATGCAGCAAAGTACAAGAGTAACTTATGTACTATTATGCAGCAAGGTACAACAGTAACTTATGTACTATTATGCAGCAAAGTACAAGAGTAACTTATGTACTATTATGCAGCAAGGTACAACAGTAATTTATATGTACTATTATGCAGCAAGGTACAACAGTAACTTATGTACTATTATGCAGCAAAGTACAACAGTAACTTATGTACTATTATGCAGCAAAGTACAAGAGTAACTTATGTACTATTATGCAGCAAAGTACAAGAGTAACTTATGTACTATTATGCAGCAAAGTACAAGAGTAACTTATGTACTATTATGCAGCAAAGTACAAGAGTAACTTATGTACTATTATGCAGCAAGGTACAACAGTAATTTATATGTACTATTATGCAGCAAGGTACAACAGTAACTTATGTACTATTATGCAGCAAAGTACAAGAGTAACTTATGTACTATTATGCAGCAAAGTACAAGAGTAACTTATGTACTATTATGCAGCAAAGTACAACAGTAACTTATGTACTATTATGCAGCAAAGTACAAGAGTAACTTATGTACTATTATGCAGCAAAGTACAAGAGTAACTTATGTACTATTATGCAGCAAAGTACAACAGTAACTTATGTACTATTATGCAGCAAAGTACAAGAGTAACTTATGTACTATTATGCAGCAAGGTACAAGAGTAACTTATGTACTATTATGCAGCAAAGTACAAGAGTAACTTATGTACTATTATGCAGCAAAGTACAAGAGTAACTTATGTACTATTATGCAGCAAGGTACAACAGTAACTTATGTACTATTATGCAGCAAAGTACAAGAGTAACTTATGTACTATTATGCAGCAAAGTACAAGAGTAACTTATTTGATTTTTTTTCTTTTTGATACCCCCCATCAATCAGTAACTTTTGTGCCGAGTAGAAATTCTGTCCATGACTTTGGCTCTCACAAGTTATGCAAAACTGCTTTAAAAATAAGGCCATCTCAGCAACTACTTTGATAATTTACATTTTCAGTAATGGCTATTTCTCTATCCATAGACTCTCTAAAGGTTTGATCTTATGTGGTGACTAGGATGATTCACCACTGTGAATTTTATCCTGTGTGACACTTTTTTACTCAAACTGTTCATCCTTGCACCTTCCAAGCAGTTGCGCCTTACTGTTGGCAAAGATGCAATCATGGTTCTCATTTTTTCAAGTACCAAAGCTTGCATGAATCCCAGTCCAAGTCCTAGAGAGGTTTTTAAATGCACGTAATCCTTGGAAGTAGCAGCTTTGGAAAGAAATCATTTTTGTTCCTTTATCCTGCAATAGACTGACTTGCACTTGTGAAAACACAGAGGAAGACGACAGCAAGGCAGGGTGGTATCTGCATTCAAGACTTACCAGGAGGCCCTTTCTGCTGGCCTGCATGGCATACCAACCAGCAATGCCAAAGTGATTGGACCCTGAAGGACATCACACCTTTGGTCAATCCATTAAGCATTCTTAAATTGACCTCACATTGTAGCACTTGAATCATTCTTCAAAATCTTATGATCCACAGTGAAATTTACTTGAGTTTTATGTGATTATTTTTCATCCCACATTGAATCAATATCAAGAAGTCAAAACAGGTAAAGATGTCATAGTCCAGGCTACTTTATTCAACCTTAGCTTTGGCAATGTCTGAATATATGTATATATATATAATCTCCCTCCCTCCATTCCCTCCCTCCCCTCTCTCTCTCTCTCTCTCTCTCTCTCTCTCTCTCTCTCTCTCTCTCTCTCTCTCTCTCTCTTACACACACACACACACACACACACACACACACACACACACACACACACACTCAGACACACGCACATAGATAATCTGTTTGTTCAGAGAAAATGTCATATTTAGTGTCAGGTGTGTACCAGAATAGCACACAGAGAGAACTAGGAATACTATATATATATATATATATATATATACACACATACACAAAGAAGCATACAGCCAGACATACAGACATGTACCACTAGTGACAGCTAGATGTTACCTGTGGCCACAACCCATCCAATGCCGGAGGTCTGAGCTTTGGCTATGGCCAGCTGCATGCAGAAATTACCCACCACAGGCCCCAGCAAGTTGTTTCCGTCCACAAAGGCTGTGGCTGACCGCTCACTCACAACAGTGGGGTCCTTGTTAGAAACAGTGATTCCTGTCTCTATGTCACGGACATACATGTCTGCAACAAAAACATCGTTGGGGACATGAATGCCGACGTGGAACTTGAGAATCCATACCACATGTTTCGTACAAGAGAATTGTTAATCCACTTGATGATCATTGCTTTGCAGTGGTATGAAATACAAAGCACTTTGTGATGAAAGCCATTCCATAAAACGAAAGTGAAAGTCACAAATGATCATGTCCACATAAAGCATAAGGTGTCTACTTCATTACTGCAATATCAAGAAAATGATACAGTGCATTATAATTGAATACTTGCTCAATTTACAAACTGCCAACACACACACACACTTGTGTGCGTGCACCACACACTCAATATATATATATATATATATAATACATGTGGACATGCATCACACACATGCACACGTACACACACACGACACACACACTGGCAAGTTGACAAGACTGAGAAATGGATGAATGAATAGGCCTAGTTACACACACACGCGCGCGCACACACATACACATTTGCCCACACTCTTAATTCCTCACATACGCAGATGGGCAGACTGACAGAAGTTATGAGTTTGCCTCATTGTCACTCTGTGTGTGTGTGTGTGTGTGTGTGTGTGTGTGTGTGAGAGAGAGAGAGAGAGAGAGAGAGAGAGAGAGAGAGAGAGAGAGAGAGAGAGAGAGAGAGAGAGAGAGAGAGAGAGAGAGAGAGAGAGAGAGCTCAGAGAGAGAGAGAGAGAGAGAGAGAGAGCTCAGAGAGAGCTCAGAGAGAGAGAGAGAGAGAGAGAGAGAGAGAGAGAGAGAGAGAGAGAGAGAGAGAGAGAGAGAGAGAGAGAGAGAGAGACAGAGACAGAGAGAGAGAGAGAGAGAGACAGAGAGAGAGAGAGAGAGAGAGAGAGAGAGAGAGAGAGAGAGAGAGAGAGAGAGAGAGAGAGAGAGAGAGAACGAACGAACGAACGAACTTTATTTTACAAGGGTAGTGAATTAGGCAGTAGTGCCTTTCTTACATTCATGCAGCCCTTGAGGCAAAATATTCAAATGTGGTAAGAGAGAGAGAGAGAGAGAGAGAGAGAGAGAGAGAGAGAGAGAGAGAGAGAGAGAGAGAGAGAGAGAGAGAGAGAGAGAGAGAGGGGGGGGGGGGGGGAGGAGCTGGGGAAAGGGGGAGGGGGGTTGGTGGGTTGGAGAGAGAAGGTGGGGGAGAGGGTGGGAGAGGGTGGGGGAGAGAGAGGGAGAGAGAGAGAGAGAGAGAGAGAGAGAGAGAGAGAGAGAGAGAGAGAGAGAGAGAGAGAGAGAGAGAGAGAGAGAGAGAGAGAGAGAGAGAGAGAGAGAGAGAGAGAGAGAGAGAGAGAGAGACAGAGACAGAGAGACAGAGAGAGACAGAGAGAGACAGGGAGAGAGATTCACCCAGTCTGTTGAGGCCATGGCTGTAATGGCCTCTGTGATCAGCTGCAACTAGGTTCTCTGCCAGGCTGGTTGCGTGGACAGGGCGGGCTCCAACTTTGATCATACATTCCTCAATGAAGCGCTTCACTTCGGGCAGCGGGACAGCCTGCCAACTACTTTCTACCTGTTGACAGTACTTCCGTGTTGAGCAGATGACACCCCTCAAAACTTGTCTAAACAAAAAACTACATGCATGTCTTTTCTGCATGCACTTCAGAGTCAGCCGCATCGTGTTTGTGAATGAAATGAATGGAGTTCGTGAACATGCACCCGCAAAGCGAGACAACTTGGACGAGCTGGAAAAACGTTTTTAAGAGTAACCTCCCTCAGTTACAAAGCGGCAAATTAGACCCATCTTTGATAGCAGTGGTCGGAGTTGTTTTCTCTTCTACGATGCGAGTTACTTCACACGTGAGCAAACAACGCGAGGTGTAAAAATAATTGGAAAATTTTGTAGCAAAGCGCTTGGCACGAGCTGTTTCTATTTTTTAAAATGCTGTTTTCGGATGTCACAGTTTCTAAAGACACATTGATTGAATCTGGAATGGAATAGTTTTGCCGGCTACGGGGTAGTTTCGTAAGCGAATTCGATGTTTCTTAATCTGAAATCAATCAGTTCTCCGCTCCGTATTTTACTACAGGATAATCCAGTCAATCAATGTGTCTTGGAATTTGGGGTAGTCTGCTCTATTGGGAAGCATGCATATCAATCTCTTAGCAAACGCTGCTCATGAATCAGTATCTTGGAAGATGTAGTACAGTAGTCGCCGCTTATAAAACACGCGGTTAATAAAAACAGCCGTTTTTTAAATACAGTTGGTCCGGTCCGGATTTACCACTATATAACCTATGTAAAATTCCGCCGGTTATTAAATACAGGCGCCGTTTAATAAAAACACTTTCTGTTCTTTTTCTCACTGTTCGTAGGGTCAGAGTCGATCTCTGCTTGTGAATTCTTGTCAGCAAACCGTTAGATGACAACTAAAGACGCTTCAGCGTTTGTGTGAACAGTGATTACACCCTTGTCAGCAAACCGTCAGATGTCAATTCAACACTGTCTAGTCTCGCTGGATAAGCAGTGAAACAGAACATGGCTTTAACTTCAGCTCCAAAGAAAAGAAAAAAGAACAGAAATGACACCCAAAGACAAAGTGGACTTGCTTGATCGCTACCGAGAGCTAAATTCTAAAAGTTTGAGGGAGGGTGCTGACATTTTGGGTGTGTCGGCATCATTTCTGTGCCAGACACTGAAAAAAGATGATGAACTTAGGGCTGACATTGCAGAGGGCTGCAGTCAAGGCCAAAGGAAGCGTCGGCGCTGCGGGAAGGATTAAGAGACAGAAGATGGCTTAAAGCGGTGGTTCGACACTATCCAAGCACGCAACACACCTGTACACGGCCCAATCCTGTGTCAGAAGGCGGAACAGATTGCTTCCCAGCTTGGTCGCTCAGAATTCAAAGCTACAGATGGGTGGTTTAACAGGTGGAAGAAACGCAACGGCTTGGTCTTTGTGAAGCAACAGGGTGAAGCGGGAAGTGCCGGTTAATAAAAACGCCGCTTATTAAAAACACTTTTGTTCAGTCCCAATGTGTTTTTAATAAGCGGCGACTACTGTAGTAGTAGTAATAGTAGTAGTAGTTGAGAGGCTAGATATAGGCCGTGAAGCCTTTTGAACGCCCCATCGCAATGTGTTGCCTTATCTATATAGGGTCTTAACGCAAAAAGATAACGTAGGAACATGTCAAATTGCATATGAAGTAACCTTAGGCCATCACCTTTCTTCTTCATTTTCTCTCTGCCTCCCGCCTCTTCTCATCCTATGCTCCTCCTTTTCCTCCTCTTCTTCCTCTTCTGGCACCTACCTATCATCTTCTTCAGCACTTCCTCTAATCCTCCTCGTCGTCGTCGTCCTCCTCCTCCTCCTCTTTGTCCTCCTCCTGCTCCTCCTCCTCCTCCTCCTCCTCCTCCTCCACCTAGCCCTCCCCCACCTCCTCCTCTTCCCCCTCCCCCTCCTCTTCCCCCTCCCCCTCCTCTTTTCCCCTTCTCCTTCTGCTGTCTCTGCCACCCTACTGTCAGCTGGAACCTTCCCCCCAACAAGATTGTCAATACCCTTGCACTTGTCATTTTACTGCACAGATACCCTATGGAAAGTAGTGTCCACCAATGCTTGCCTGGACCAGCAGACTGGGGGCCTGGCTCGGGGAACTCTGCAGATGATGAGGCAGCCAGGAAAGATCAGGGCGGTCCGTGGCGGTTCATGGACAGGGGTGGTGTGCAGGATGCGGACGTGTACAGGCATACTGCATCCTCTTACTCCCAGTCTCTGCTTCGGAACATGCTGTCGCACTGGGAGGAGGGCCAGTTCTGCGATGTCAAGGTTTGCCGCTGGACACTTGAGCAGTACTTGATTTTACAATGATGTCAGACTCATGGACTTAATAGGGACTCATATTTGTTGCTCTGGGCCCGTATTCACAACGGCGATTTATCGGCGATTTATTTTAACTCCGATTTATCTCTAAACTCAGACGATTCCAACTGCCTGTTCCGCTCTCCCTTGGCTGGAAACCAGTATATAGCAAAGCGCAACCTATGATCCTCTGACGAGCGTACCTTATCTAACCGATCAAGATAACGCGGGGCTAGGGGATAAATCGAGTGTTAAAAAGATAAATTGCCGTTGTGAATACGGGCCCTGTAGCCTTAGTGTATATTTTATATTTTCTTTATAGAATAGCATAGCTGTGCTCTAGTGCTTTCCGGGGAGCATGTGTTATGTGTGGGAGAATAACTGGGTGGTGTTTTGTAGATTTGAATGTGGTACAATTATTTTGGCTGTATCTGAAGGCAACAGAGGTATGTGCCTTTGCTTATGACCAGCCATGTTGTATAATAAATAACAGTTTGGGCAGGACTTGGTTGTATTTTTTCTTTGCATTTGTTGTCTTATAGTTCGTAGGGAAAATACTTGTGTGGCAGACGGTGGGGAAGATATATGTATATATGTGTATGTATATGTGTACGTATATGTACATATAGGCTTGTTCAGGAGTACAATGTGCTGCATGAGCACTTCATGTTGGCAATTGAGCACTCTTTGCCTCTCCTGAACACCTAAGATGTAGTGCAGCGCTTCACTTGTTAAAGGGAAGGTAAATTTTCTGCACCCCATGTTGTGTTGATAGACGTGAAGAAAGTGTTTTCTTTGCCACAGACATCGTTTATGCACGTTTAAATGTATTCTGCATGAATAAAGTCCACTACTGTGTCATCCTTACTTGCCATTACTCACGCATACAGAGCGCTTGGGGCAAATATTTAGCCCGTTCCAGTCCCAAAATGATGTTTCTGAGGGTTATTTTACGCATCGACGGCCAGTGCGGGATCGAAGACGCCATTTTGAAAATGATGCAAAATCGTCTGAATCATCTCGGATTGGTGATTCACAGCGATGCTCAGCGCTGAGTGAATCACGCCCCAAAATTGCTGTTCAGGAGTGAATCACATGCAGCGCTGAGCAGCGCTTTGCAGTGCTGCGCCTCCTGAACAAGCCTTATGTGTATGTATATGACCAAATCTGTGACTTGTGACTGGGGTTGTTTGAGAGGGGAGGTTCTCTGACCTCTGACCTATGATGTAATGGTAGAAAGGTAGTTTCCCTGACTTGTGGCCTTTGACCTGTGACAGGTGCTGGTGGAAGGGGAAGCCATACCTGCTCACCGCCTTGTGCTGGCGGGCGCCAGCCCCTACTTCCGCGCCATGTTCACCCTGGGGCTGAAGGAGCAGGACCAGGAGGAGGTAGAGCTGCATGGCATCAGGGCCAGTGTCTTCAGAGGAGCGCTCCGCTTCATGTACTCCGGTGAGACATCCTGTGCTGCTGTGCTGTGGCTTTCGGCATGTCAGCTCCCACTGCTGAGAATAACCACCTGCATTGTTCTTTCTGTCGTTACTGGCATTGCAGTCATCTCTGTCCCTGATAGTTTGGTCATTATCATTGTCATTGTTGTTGTTTTTATCATCAATTGATTGCCTTTATTGCCAATTCATAAGCGTAACCTTTATTGTCATCAATGTCATGATTGCCATTGTGCTGTTATTGTTGTAGTTGTCATCATCATAATCATCATCACTATTATCATCATTATTTTCTTTTTTATCATTGTTGTTATTGTCTTTGTCATTGTCATTATCATCATGTTCATAATTGTCAGCAGCAGCAGCATTGTTGTCATATCATCATCATTTTCACCTTCTCACACCGTCATTGTCGCCATTGCTATTATTGTCACTAAGAAGCATTGTTACTGCTGGGATCATCCTCAGTGTCTTGGTCAGTGTTGGGGCAGCCAGTCGCCATCTTGCTCTTTGCTTGACGTGCCAGGTGTGGTGGATGTGACCGCAGACAACTGCCAGGACCTCCTCACCCTGGCCAGCATGATGGGACTGTCCGAGATTGTCCGAGCCTGCTCAGTCTTCCTGTCCAAACACATGACTCCGGACAACTGCATAGGTGGGTTCTTTGATTTCCAATCCACTCTTTTGAGTTCCCCCCTCTTGGTAGCAAGTTGCGTTCTTATCCACAAGTGTTTGCCAAATTTGATTTGGACATACCGTTTTAAAAACGTGTAGTAGGTAAGTGTTATCTGCTGTGATACTATTTTGTATGAAAATGCAGGAAATAGATTTTTGTGTGAAGTTTTCAGATGGTGGATGAGATGGTTTCTATTCTGGGTATGAGCATGGAGTCTGCACCTGCAGATCAAAGACAGTGCAGTACTTACATACCTTGCGTAGCTGCTTGATGCATAATCTTCAGAGTTAGTTGAAGCCAGTGAGACCTGCATTAAGCACCAACAGTCTTCTATCCATAAGAGAGAAAGAAAGAGAAAAACAAGTAAAACTCCTGGCTTCCTGTTTAAATTCCTGTGTGGTATCATTCTATTTCTTCCAACAAGTAACAACTTATCTATTTTATTTTTGTTGTTGTGATGCCATATTGTAGAATGGGAGGTAATAAATGAAGGATATTATTCTTAGGAATTTGCTAAGAGTAAAGGTTATGAAAAGGTAACTCTCCTGTGACAGAAACATTCTCAGGTGCCCTGACCACTGCCTGGCTACTTTCATCGCAGGCATTTTCCACTTTGCGGAGCTGCACTCCATCGAGGGTCTGAGGGAGCTGGCGGAGACGTACATCTGCAGCCACTTCACAGAGCTGCCCTTCATGGAGGAGTTTCTGGAGATGGAGAAGGAGGCTTTGATTACCTTGCTGCAGAGTGAACACCTGCTGGTGAAAAGCGAGTCCCAGGTCCTGGAAGCAGCCCTCACCTGGCTGTCCCATCGCCTTATTGACAGGTGAGAAAGTGTGTGCGTGTGTGTGTATATATATGTACTTGTGTGTATATATGTACTTGTGAGTATATATGTACTTGTGTGTATATATGTATTTGTGTGTATATATGTATTTGTGTGTATATATGTATTTGTGTGTATATATGTATTTGTGTGTATATATGTGACCAGCCACGACAAAACCAGTGCCAAGTCCATTTTTGGACATTCATTTCTGTTTGTTTTGATATGAGAATGAACAGTGTGACTTAATTAGAATAGGAGTTACAGGCATTTCAAGTTGGGTACTGAAGCAGCTGTCATTTTGAAAAAACGGTCTCAGAAGATTTACCCTCTTCAGACATTAAACACCTTAGCAACGGTATTTCAAACTCCGTTTCCAAAAATAGCTGACCTTATTTTTCTTCGACATGCACAGAGTGGGAACGCCGAGAGAGCGGCCTTTCTAACGGTATATAACATGAAGGGGTTCTGCAAGGGTTTAGGTGTGTTTATTGCGGCTAAAATGAGGCAATTAATGCTAATTACAGGGAGCTTTTGAAACAATACATAACACAAAAGTCTTTATTTTACCATCAAAATATAATTCTTCAACATGTTTCCTTTACTGGCATGATAGTTTGAACCATGTAGAATCTATTTTCATCAAAAAGTGAAAATCACCCAGAGTGACCTCCCTGCCTTTTTTCAGTCGTAGCGCAAAATAGTGCCGCGCGACTTAGCACCGGTTTTGTCGTGGCTGGTCACATATGTATTTGTGTGTGTGTGTGTGTGTGTGTGAGTGTGTGTGTGTGTGTGTGTGTGTGTGTGCATGCATATGTTTACCCTTCCTTCATCCCTAACCCCCATCCCCTACTTGCTACTACTCTTGTTTATAAAGCAATAAAAGTGGTATCTGGAGTGCTTTCTGTACATGCCTGTGATAACAGCAGAAACACTCACAACTCCACTTAGCCGTTGCAGGAGGGAGTATTTCAATGAGGTTAGCAGACAAATACAGGAAAGCTCACCACAACCCCACTTTGTCATTGCAGGAGGAAATGTTTCTATGAGGTGATGTCAGCAGTGCGAGTGCCCATCATTCCTCGGAAGCAGCTGGAGGCAATCACGCAGAGCTGCACTGACCTGAGTCTTTGCATGGCAATGACCAAACTTCAGCAGAAGTCCCATGAGAACAGCAGGAGACAGATGTATGACATGCAGCCCAGGCTCTCGGCCCGCAAACACATCTATGTGATTGGGGGCTACAGTCGCACCCGCGGCGCGCTCTGGAATGACGCGCGATCGCTGATGACGATGGAGTGTTTGGATCTCTTCAAGGAGCAGTGGGCCATCATGCCCAGCATGTCGGAGATGCGCAACGGCCACGGGGCAGCGGTGCTGGATGGGATGATCTTTGTGGCCGGAGGGGAGTGCGAGTCACTCATTTTCGACTCGGTGGAGCGCTACAACCCAGTCTTGAATGACTGGTGCTCCCTGCAGCCCATGATCCTCCCGCGCTATGGGCTGGGGCTGGTGGCTTTCCAAGGATGTCTGCTGGCTGTAGGAGGATGGGTGGGCTCTGAGATTGGCAAGTCTATGGAGCGATACCTTCCCAACTCCGATGCCTGGATACCTGAGGGACCCATGGCCCACCCACGCTTTTCTGCTGGCTTGGTGGAGCATGAGGGTGAGAGTTGTCTCTCCTGAGGTGCTGGCCAGTTTATGGAACCATAAAGGCTGTTCTGAAGCGGGTGAACACTGGGCTCACAAGCCTGATTTGAAGAGTATCAAGTGTTCCGAGGATATGCTCTGGCTGGTTGCACAGACTGCCATTTTTCCTTCAGCTTGCATGCAAAACACACATTTTGAGGATCGATGACACACGCATATGAAGAAACCATAACTAACTCACTAACAGTATTAATTTCTCAAAGCACTGTGTAATATAGACCAATAGTGCATTAAAATTGCTATATCATTCAATTCAAGATGTGGGTCCAAGTCCAGTCCAGTAAAAAATGGGGTCGCAGGGTGAAAGGCTTTTCATGTAACTGAGTGGTTCAGGCAGACAACATCCAGCGGGAGATCTGTTTGCACTCTCTGGACAAGTTCGGGAGCAAAGTGTTCGCCTTGTTGAAAACTGCCATAAGTGACTCTCATGGATGTGTAGGGGTAATGCATGTATGTAAAAATAAATTGTAACTTGGGTGGGAATGTCTGTGTGTGTGTGTGTGCGTGTCTGTGTGCATGCATGGGTGAGTGTATGTTGTATGTGTGTGTGTGTGCATTCATGGGTGTGTGTGTGTGTGTGTGTGCATGCATGGGTGTGTGTATGTTGTGTGTTTGTGTTTAGATTTACGCTCATAAAATACAAAGCCTAAGGGTCATTCACACTGAGATACACATAACCATGTGTGACAGAATCTCTCATGATTCTTCCTTGGCTCTCAATACATGTTGTGCTTGTATGTTTGTGTGTCTATATACACACATGCAGAAACACACCTTCCACACATATGCTCATGCTTAAACATATACACATGTATACACACACAAACATTTATACACATTCAATAATGAATAAAAATGCATGTGACTGTACACATGCACTCTGATGTTCACACTCACACATGCTCGCACGCAAAAACACACACATACACGCACGCATGCACGAGCTCGAACCACACCTTCTCCATTCACCCTTCCCACTCTACTCACATCCTGCACTCCCACTTACATCCCCTCGGACAAGTTACAGTTGTCTGGTCATTGACTATATAAATGGTTTCCGTGTGATGCCAGGGCTGGTGTATGTGGCTGGGGGACTGGTGGACACCAGCACCGACACTGCCGTGGTGGATGCCTACAACCCCATCACCAGGGAGTGGGAGACGCTGGCCCCTTTGTCCTCTCCGCGCTCCTGCATAGGCCTGGCTGCCGTCGATGGCTTCCTCTATGCAGTGGGTGGCTGGAGTTTGGATGAATCCAATTCCCTGGATAATGTCGAGAGGTACTCCATTGAAAAGGTAAGTGGAAAGAAGGGTGGGAGGCTGTGGACATTGTGTGTGTGTGTGTGTGTGTGTGTGTGTGTGTGTGTGTGTGTGTCCTGCATTAGACTTCTAAGTCATGAGCAGGCCTTCAAAGGAAGTAGACCATGACCTTCCAGATTTTCGTTAAACGGAAGCAAAGCCCTGATGGTGTGTGTGTGTGTGTGGGTGTGTGTGTGGGTGTGTGTGTGTGAGGGGTTTTGTGCCAACCCTAAGTCTCACTTTGTGGAACGGCTACATTAGTTTCATGGAATGTTTACAAATCCGATTACATTGCTCATCTCGCCACTGGTTGAGGTTTTCACCTCTCTATAAGTTTCGATCCAGCACATTCAGCATTAGAAACTACATGCATCCTAAATTTGCATCCCTGGATATTCTCACAATGAGGGAAAGCAGGTACTGGAGGGCAGTGAAGACCGATGTGAATCCTTTTTCCCTGCTTTCATCTGTGAGCTGGCATTGTGTGACAAGTCCTAGGGAGGTAAAATGTATTTAACCACTCATGCTTTCAATGTCTGTTATCATGTATCAAAGGTTTTCCAGTCAGTCTTCTGTGTGACTGAATAGCAAACATCAAAGTCTCTTTTGAAACAGATACGGAAAAAGTGCCGAACTGTATGCAAGAAGTGCTTGTCTTTGCTTTTTCCAATGTCTGCTCTTCCATTTCACACAGAATCAGTGGATGACACTTCCACCATTGAAGTCTGGCCGTGCAGGACCGGCAGTGGTGGTGGTGAACAGGATGCTGTTCGTCATCGGGGGCCGAACCTGGTGTGCGGATGAGCCCACTCAAATCACACTGGACTCTGTAGAATGTCTGGACTTGAAATCTTTGACCTGGCAGGATGCACCCCAAGTGCCCACAAGTAGATGTGAATCTGTGGCAGTTGTGATGTGATAGATTGCAGTGTGCTGTGATAGATGGCAGTGTGCTGTGATACAAGGAGTGCTGGACAGCTGTCCTGAAATAGAGGAGTGTGGTGTGCTACGGTATGTGGAAGGAATCTCCAAACAGTATGCTGCCTCCAGTACAAGTGTAAATGGGAAGATCAGTTACCCCTTGTGTGGAGGTGAGAGCGCAGATCAGAGCACCACTCTTGAAGCCTAGCAACATTGCCATGTTGAAGAGTGAAGCACACATGCACACACTGTTCAGTGAGTTTGGAGCATTCAGTTTATCTGCACAAAATCCACACATTGCATGCTGACCATTGTGTGCACTAATGAGTCGCAGATCAATCCCCATCAAGCACGTGCAGGGACAAGTCTTAGACAATTTAGAACTGGCACACAAATGCTTGTCTACAACACTTGTAAGTCGGAAGTCCAAAATGAGCGGAGTAAGCAACTGTAAAGGAACCAGTGCTGTTGCGATGCCAAATGCAGTATTCAGACTTGTATCATGCTTTGCAACACTGGCAATACTACTTCAGTCACTAAGCAAGTTTCAGGCTGCCAAACCAACATGCACTGGAAGTCGAGGAGATTAATTGTTCTCTCTGCCTACCCAGCATTCTTTTCAAGTCAAAAGGGCAACGGCATTTTTGCACTGATGCTTCAGGTTCCCTACCACTGAAACACTTTTTCTCACATCACAAGTGCCTCTCCGACATATTTCTGTTCTTTCCAAAGCAAGACTGCGTGTAAAGTCCAAACGACTTGCAAAGTTCAAAAAGGAGTTCAAAACAAAAAAAGCCGTCCTAATTACCCATCATGCACGTAATACCCATCGAAATCACACGTTGGGACGTCCTGCACTCCACACGCTGTTCAAGACATGGGAGCCTTGCTGAAACATGTCCTTCTCTGACCACAGCACAACTTTGAGTGCAACATGAAATGGAGGAGCATAGAGTGTTGTAATCTGATGGTTGATTGTGTTTTGTTTCTTATGTCTCTTAGCCGAAAGGACCTGAAAAAGGCAACCTCTGTTCTGAACAATCCAAGCTGGCCAATGGGACGTGAGGATAGAGAAGATATCAAAGGCTCTTCTACACAAATGTATCAATCTGCATTATTCATGAGAGGTCAACCAATACAATCTAGTCCAAGAATTTGCTGTCTTTATAAAATCTTGACGCACATTTGAGTTTAATAAAATTTTCTGCTAAACATCCCTGAGCAAACATGACTAGGTATGTAAAGGTTTGGGCACCTTTGCCATAATTTTTATGTTGGTTGGACAGCTGTCGTCAAGCTAGACTTTCAGTTTGTTGTAAGTGGAAGAAAATTCTCAAAGTTTTTATCAACTGAAGGAGACAGACCTTAAGTTCTCCTAAAGAGCCATGAAAATGAAATGAAGATCACACTCGGATGCATGAGTCTGGGGAGCCTGATAGAGACAAAGAGAGACATGGGTGGTGGCGTGCATTATACTGAGTGATAGAAGTATTGTTCCCTTAGTGAAAGTCCACACTAAACAGCTGTGATCTGCTCAAGGTTGCTAAAGTAAGGTAAGAATGAGTCGCAGTGTTGGTTGTCATACACCAACAGTGATCCGTTTTTCATTTGTTTGAAACTCTTCATTTCAATCAGCCGGTTTTATGAGCTTGCTGTACTATATTTATCAAGAAATCAAGTTTATGCTTGTCCATTCTTTGTGTTAGTGCCTGAAGTCCTCACAATGCATCCTTTGCAAATGCAATGAGGTTGTTTTGGATGAGAAAGTCTTTGAAAGAGTGTGATGATCTTTGCTGCCACTGCTAATGCAAGGCTGTGAAGGCCAGACCGCTTGGGATTGGTTTGTCCACAGAGGATTTAGTTGCCTTGCTTTTACTTGCCATTTGAATTGCGTGTTTTTTGTTCGTGTTTCGTTGTTTAGTGTTGTATTATTTGCGTTAGAGACTGTAAGCGGCTTTACTATTGTGTGTTTCAGATTCGATTCCCAGTTGATTGAAGTTTATTCCATTCCAAAGTTCATTCAATTACAAGTTTCAAGTTTGTGTTTTTCCGAATCCTGTGCTGCCGGCTATTGCCTGCTAACTAGCAGGGAATCGATGTTTCATCGTGGATTTGTTTATGTTTTCGTGTGAAAGTGGGTTTGTTTCGGTTTTTTGCGGGAAAGGTATGGACACCAAAACTCTGGACTATTTATCATTGTGATGCTGTGAACCTCAAGTAACTGTGAGTAGTCTTGGTGCGGTGCCGTCCAGTGATAGAGTAGGTGAACTGTTTGGGGCAAGGTGAACTGTTTGGGGCAAGGTGAACTGTTTGGGGCAAGGTGAACTGTTTGGGGCAAGGTGAACTGTTTGGGGCAAGGTGAACTGTTTGGGGCAAGGTGAACTGTTTGGGGCAAGGTGAACTGTTTGGGGCAAGGTGAACTGTTTGGGGCAAGGTAAACTGTTTGGGGCAAGGTGAACTGTTTGGGGCAAGGTGAACTGTTTGGGGCAAGGTGAACTGTTTGGGGCAAGGTGAACTGTTTGGGGCAAGGTGAACTGGTTGGGGCAAAGTGAACTGTTTGGGGCAAGTTGAACTGTTTGGGGCATGACGTGGTTTCGCATGCGGGTCTGATTTGCAGTTGAATCTGTTGTGCATATATTGTTTGGTAAT
>JAWQFJ010026698.1:10000-47052 GCA_034096865.1 Theodoxus fluviatilis | reverse complement strand
GAGAGCTTTTTTTACAGATAACATTAGGCGGAAATGGGTTAAGGGCAGTTCCCCTGTGGATTGGGGGTGAGAATAGACCCCCTGTGGATTGGGGGTGAGAATAGACCCCCTGTGGGTTGGGGGTGAGAATAGACCCCCTGTGGGTTGGGGGTGAGAATAGACCCCCTGTGGGTTGGGGGTGAGAATAGACCCCCTGTGGGTTGGGGTTGAGAATAGACCCCCTGTGGGTTGGGGGTGAGAATAGACCCCCTGTGGGTTGGGGGTGAGAATAGACCCCCTGTGGGTGGGGGTGAGAATAGACCCCCTGTGGGATGGGGGTGAGAATAGACCCCCTGTGGGTTGGGGGTGAGAATAGACCCCTGTGGGTTGGGGGTGAGAATAGACCCCCTGTGGGTTGGGGGTGAGAATAGACCCCTGTGGGTTGGGGGTGAGAATAGACCCCCTGTGGGTTGGGGGTGAGAATAGACCCACTGCATCACCCGACTGGATTAGCAAGTGGCGATTGATTAGGGAAATCATGGCCAGGCCAGCTTGTGTTCTAACCAGCTCTTGTCGTTTTTAGAGATCAGTGGTTTTACGTAGTCTACAAAGGCTGACAGGCAGTAAAACTCCATCCACCCATCTGGAGGAGCATGCAACTAAGCTTCCCATGACGGTGATACAGGTGTCTATTCTCTGTTATCCGTCTGAGCCCTCACAGGTACACAGTTTTACTCCTGGGTGGCCAGAACCAGTATGAGTTGTTGAGAACATAGCTAGGTGATGGCCCTCACAGGCACACAAGTTTACTCCTGGGTGGCCAGAACTGGTGTGAGTTCTGATGGCCAGGGCTCACAGGCACCCAGGTTTACTCCTGGGTAGCCAGAACTGGTGTGTTCTGATGCCCTCACAGGCACCCAAGTATACTCCTGGGTGGCCAGAACTGGTGTGAGTTCTGATGCCCTCACAGGCACACAAGTTTACTCCTGGGTGGCCAGAACTGGTGTGAGTTCTGATGGCCAGGGCTCACAGGCACCCAGGTTTACTCCTGGGTAGCCAGAACTGGTGTGTTCTGATGCCCTCACAGGCACCCAAGTATACTCCTGGGTGGCCAGAACTGGTGTGAGTTCTGATGCCCTCACAGGCACCCAGGTTTACTCCTGGGTGGACAGAACTGGTGTGAGTTTTGATGCCCTCACAGGCACACAAGTTTACTCCTGGGTGGCCAGAACTGGTGTGAGTTCTGATGGCCAGGGCTCACAGGCACCCAGGTTTACTCCTGGGTAGCCAGAACTGGTGTGTTCTGATGCCCTCACAGGCACCCAAGTATACTCCTGGGTGGCCAGAACTGGTGTGAGTTCTGATGGCCCTCACAGGCACACAAGCTTACTCCTGGGTGGCCAGAACTGGTGTGAGTTCTGATGCCCTCACAGGCACCCAAGTATACTCCTGGGTGGACAGAACTGGTGTGAGTTCTGATGCCCTCACAGGCACCCAGGTTTACTCCTAGGTGGCCAGAACTGGTGTGAGTTCTGATGCCCTCACAGGCACCCAAGTATACTCCTGGGTGGACAGAACTGGTGTGAGTTCTGATGCCCTCACAGGCACCCAAGTATACTCCTGGGTGGACAGAACTGGTGTGAGTTCTGATGGCCCTCACAGGCACCCAGGTTTACTCCTGGGTGGACAGAACTGGTGTGAGTTCTGATGGCCCGCACTGGCACCCAAGTTTACTCCTGGGTAGCCAGAACTGGTGTGAGTTCTGATGCCCTCACAGGCACCCAGGTTTACTCCTGGGTGGCCAGAACCGGTATGAGTTGTGGAGAACATAGCTAGGTGATGGCCCTCACAGGCACCCAGGTTTACTCCTGGGTGACCAGAACTGGTGTGAGTTCTAATGCCCTCACAGGCACCCAAGTTTACTGCTGGGTGGCCAGAACTGGTGTGAGTTCCTGATGGCCCTCACAGGCACACAAGTTTACATGATGATTAAAACATTTATTTATGTATTCTGTCATTTATTTATAATTGTTCATTTATCTATTTGTTTGTTTGTTTATTTATTTACTTTTACCTATTTACCGCAATGTGGGAATGACTTGTCATTTGTGGTGTAGAAAACACTCATTATCCCTCCAGGTTTACTGGAGGTCCTCACAGCTTTATCTGTCTGTTGTTCTGTCTGTCAGTCCCGACTTAACAGCTGATATCTCAAAAACTACTGGGCGGATTTCCTTGACATTTTGCACACTTACTGGAAGTTAGGTCCGATTGAATGTATCATCAAATTTTCAGAATCGAGGTGTGAAAAGAAAATGACTTTTTTACGTTTTGGTGTTGCCAAGAAAACGCTACAACAGAGTCCGAATGCAAAATGTATGACGTGATCATTTGACGTCGAATAATGTGACGTAATTTTGAGGAGAAAGAAGGATTTTTGACTCACATGCGAAGCAAAAGTGAGTCTATGTACTGAGCCGTGTCGTCCGTCCATCCGTCCGTCCGTCCGGGCGTCCGTCCGGGCGTAAAAAACTTAAACGTTGGATTTTTCTTGGAGACTATTAAGTCTATCAACACCAAATGTGGCGTGATGGTGTATGATGACAAGGCCTCAAAAAACATACATAGTGACTTGACCTTGCTTCAAGGTCAAGGTCACAGGAGCCATAAATGTGGTCTCAAAAACAGTCATTTTTCACATTTTCCCAATTTTCTCCCACGTTATTGAGAATGGCGATCTTAGCTACAAGTGGTATATAGGTCAAAGCAAGCCCTATCTTTTGATACCAGTTTGGTTGACCTTGCTTCAAGGTCAAGGTCACAGGAGCTCTTCAAAGTTGGATTGTATACATATTTTGAAGTGACCTTGACCCTGAACTATGGAAGATAACTGTTTCAAACTTAATAATTATGTGGGGCACATGTTATACTTTCATCATGAGACACATTTGTTCACATATCATCAAGGTCAAGGTCACTTTGACCCTTATGAAATATGACCAAAATGGGGTAGTGAACCACTAAAAGTGACTATATCTCATGGTAGAAAGTGCCAATAAGCACCATTGTCCTTCCTATGTCTTGAATTAACAGCTTTGTGTTGCATGACCTTGGATGACCTTGACCTTGGGTCAAGGTCACATGTATTTTGGTAGGAAAAATGTGTAAAGCATTTCTTTGTGTATGATGTCATTGGTAGGTTTAGTTGTTTGACCTTGACCTTGAAGGTCACCTGAAGGTCAAGGTCATATAAAGGTCAAGGTCAACCATGTGAGTCGTATGGGCTTTGCCCTTCTTGTTTATTTTACGATGCGGGTTGTTTCGTACCCTGGACGTTTCGTACCCTAATCCTAGAGTTAGGGTTAGGGTTAGGGTAGAAAAGGAACGAATTGACTAAATGAGGTACACAACGACCAGGGTGCGAAAGTCCAGGGTACGAAATGTCCAGGGTACGAAACGTCATGTATTCGCTTGGTTGTAGGAGATGCGCGTACGGGTTCGAATCCACACAGAAACCTTTTTTGGTTAATTTATGTATGGTATTCGTGAGAGAGAGAGCCACCCCACCCGTTGTTGTACACGTGAGAGGTTGCGGGTTCGAACCTTACTAGTTACTTTTCCCCCCCCCCCCCCCCCCCCCCTCTTTTCTCCAGAGGTTGCGGGTTCAAACCCGATCTTTTTGTTGTTGTGTTTTTTTAATGCCAAAACCTGGAGGTTCAGCGCCAGCGGTTTTTATCTGCCCAGAATTTTCCCAAATCCCTTTCCTTTCTGTACAAATATTATTTGAGTTTACTAAGCTGGCAATGTCCCACCATTGTAGAATTGTTGCAGTTTCTCCCTGGGTTTCATAACTGTTGCTCATAGCATGCATGTGGATATGAAAAAAGTAACCTGTTGATTTCTCTTCCTTGGGGTAAAAAAAAATATAGTGGTATTGATGGTGATGGTTACAGTAGTGGTGGTAGTTGTAGAACTACTAATGCTACTATTCCTGTGATGTGTTGGGACAAAAAGAAGGGGGAGAATGTTTATAACATGATATGTGCATGTATGTGTGTGCATGCATGTGTGTGAATTGTTATTTAATTATGAAATGTTAAATTACACATTAAATGCAGGTAGTGTGAGGACATGTGTAGATTATGTAGAATGAGTGACGATTTCAGTGCATCAGCATGTGCACACTATTGCGTATATTACTGTGCATGCTACTGTGCATGCTACTGTGCATCATACTGTTGTGGATATTATTGTGGATATTACTGCAGTTGTGTAGTTGGAAGTAGAAATTTGCATTGTTCCTAAAGCTTTTGATAAAGGTTTTTCCCTGCATCATTTTTTAGTCTTGATTGTTGAACTGGGAATACTAATAGGCTGGTATATGTTACTATAGTGAACGCATAATATTCTTATTAGGATCATCTTTCTTATCTGTGATCACTGTACCGTTCTATCAAAATTCCCTATGTGGTTTGAGAAGTCAGTTATTTTTTGCTGTCTCTTTCTCCCATTCAATCAATCATTTATTCATTCATTCCATTCTTCAGCTCTGTTTTTATTTATTTTCCTTTTTTTGTTGTTGTCTTTTCTATTTTGTTTCCTTTATCATGTAGCTTTACTTTTTATTGTCAAATTTGATGCAAAGAGGGAATAGATTATTTTATTCACAGAAGTAATTTTCCTTTCAGTTTTGGAGGATTCATTGTAGAGTCTCATGAATTGTAAACCATTACTTTGAGAAGATTTGCTCATCTGGGTTTGTGTCTGTATTTGTGTTGATTGTTTAATAACAAATAAATTTACTTACTTACCTATTTGTTCTTTGTTTATGATTTCAGTTTGACTTGAAAACTGCGGAGCATTCAGGGGGCTACTACAAACAATCACAACAATTGCAGGCAGCAACTGCCCACACGCTGCTAGAGCACATGTGCGCTCTGGACATCGACTCCGAGCCGCACAGTGTCCGCATGACTGGAATCATCTGTACCATCGGTAAGGGGAGAGGGGGAGAGAGAGAGAGAGAGAGAGAGAGAGAGAGAGAGAGAGAGAGAGAGAGAGAAAGAGAGAGACAGAGAGACAGAGAGAGAGAGTCAGACAGACAGACAGACAGACAGACAGACAGACAGACAGACAGACAGACAGACAGACAGACAGACAGACAGATGCATGCACATGGACAGACAGAAAAACATGCACACAGAGATACACACACATACATATACATGCACACATTTGCATGCACGCAGACTTGCACGCACACACACACACACATACACACACACTTACTTTTAGGCACACAGAAACACTGGCACATATATACTCACACCTATACACTTATGGAAATGCATACACACACGCACACACACACACACACACACACACACACACACACACACACACACACACACACACACACACACACACACGCACGCACACACACACATGGACATGCAGGCAGAAACAGAGACACACACAGATATGCATGCATACATACAGACGGACAGATATACTGACACATATATCAGTGTCAGTACTGGCACATGCACTACTAGAGGAACAGAGATGCACACTCACGTAAGCAGGTACACAGATACTTCTTGCGGACAGACAAGGGTGGAAGTGAGCCAGAAACAAGTGGGTGCTGAGTATGAGCTAATGGAGAGAAATGGATCAGTTTCAACTGCTTGTATGTGGTGGCCTCAGGGATGTAGCCCTAGATGGTCACAAAGATAGGGTCACGTATATATATGGTCTTACAGTTGTGGCCATTATGGCGGTTATGATGTACAACATACAGCTGGAGCCACTCCAACCCCCATTTATCAGCTGGAACCTTAGGCTGCTGTGTTTTCAGGACCTACTGTGGTAGCACAGCCAGGGGCAGCTCCAGCAGCTATAGAGAGAACTAGGGGGCCACTGGGATGGGGTCAGATCATAATATCCCCCACCCCCACCCACCCTACCCCCTCTTCAAACCACTCTTGAAGACAGAAGTCAACTGTGACCTGTTCCAGCAAAATGCACATAAAAGTTGGATTTGAAGATTTTTAGTTATTATTATCATTTAAAAAGGAGCTTTGAATTGGTGCAAGAATTATAGAAATTTGATGATTCAAAACGAAGTTAGAACAGATTGATTTTGAAAAAAATCATGTCAGACACTTGTAATTTCTGGCCATTAGTTCTGGTGACTTAACCCATTATGCCCTACAGCGTGTGATGAAAACGGCTTCCTAAAACCTGAGTTTTTTAAAGGAAAAAACACAGTCGACAACACTCATTAAAAAAATTATTTCTTCACTTATACACTTCCTAGAAACAAGAAGTACACCACTGTCAAATGCGATGTCTGCGTAGCATCCGGTCGGAAAGGAAGATGTAGCGCGCGTAGCATCCGATTATAATGGGTTAATGTACCTGTTGGTCAGATCTGGTCTCAATTAATGTGGAGTAATAATTAGTGGCCAAATCCCCAATCCAACCCCAAACAGACAGACCTCTCTACGCCAATCTAACAGTCAAATAGAAAAATGAACACCAAGTTCTTGCCCACCATTTTTGCTGGCAAGAGGATATTTTAAAGAAGTATTCAGTATGAATGCCAAAATACCACAAGGAGGGAAATGTTGTGTTGATAATAACCATGTCAACAACAATAATGATGGTGAAGGTGATGGTGCTGCCAATTTACAATTCCATTAATAAATGAGTGCATGATCTATCAACGAATCCTTAGCAACAGAATTACCCATGTTAGACCATTCACTACCTCCACTAGGTGGGTTAATTTTTCTGTCAGGTAGTTTGTTTGTTTGTTCATTATTTGGCAAAATAACTAAAACATTCTCACACAGATTCTGATGAATTTGGTTTAAGGCAAAGGCATTCTGTAAACCCGAGTATTGACTCTGGCACAGTTCGCAATGAATGCGTAATAGGCTTGACCCTTGGCATTACAGCCTTACACCAAAAATAGTTCGTTCTGATACTATTTTTCTCTCCACTTTTTACAAAAATCATTCAGATGTCAAAACTTGTTTCCATTTCAACACAAACATTTTATTGTATCGAATAAACGCTTGTTTGTTGTCTCAACAAGAGTAAGTTAAGAGTTTTGTGCGAAATAGTCTTAGAACTACTTTAACGGCGTATATGAGGGAGCACATCGGCTATCCCACAAGCCTCTCGTGTGACCTCCGTATGAATAAATTGGCCAAAAACCTTCCATCACGTGATGTGAACTGTGCTAGAGATACTTTTGCCGGTAGGCGAATTCTCTAGTTTACTAGAATGAGGCAAAGGTTCCACCTGAGGAACAATAGAATAAATTATGGAGATTGTTATCTAGATTTGGAATAACAACCATAAGCAGAAATGTTATCACTTTACGCCATAGTCGCGCACAGCGCGGCTGGTGTGTGCCTCACGAGGGCCTATTTTCAGCCTCTGCCTTGCCTTGAGGCATTCTAGTCCACTAGAGACGTCGGTTGCTGGCGAAAGAGTCTCTAGCACAGTTCATATCACGTGATGGAAGGATTCCGTCCAAAATATTCAAATAGAGGTAAAAAGGAAAAGGTGTGGTTTTTTTATAGCGACTTACACCCTTTGTCTGGGTCTCAAACCGCTTACACTTTACCCCCTGATCACTGGGCATCTTCATCAATCCTCACTGGTACCTCACAACAAACATAGTGACAGACATTTAAGATGCACACAGTCAGGTACCAGCACCAACTCCGCTCCCTGGGGAGTATTCCAACCCGATGCTGGCGCTTGGCCGCATACAAGGGTTAATCGCACAACGTTTTTGCCAATATTGCCCTCACAGGTACCCGGTTTTACTCCTGGGTGGGGAGAAACAATGCGAGTTAAGCATCTTGCTCAAGGATGCAACTCTGGAAACCGCGCAGCTTCGAACGCCGTACCCACTGGCCGCAAGCGACTGTAGGTCCAGCGCGCTAACCACTCGGCCACAGAGAGGCTTGTGAGATAGCCCTCTGCTCATTGACATACGCCGTTTAAAGTAGTTCTAAGACTATTTCGCACAAAACTCATAAATTAAACTTGTTGAGGCAATAAACAAGCGTTTATTCAATAAAATAAATGTTTGTGTTGAAATGGAAACAAGTTTTGACATCTAAATGATTTCTGTAAAAAGTGGGGGGAGATAGTATCCGGAGCAAACTATTTTTGGTGCAGTGGTGTAATGCAAAGGGTCAAGTCTATTATGCATTCATTGTGAACTGTGCCAGAGTCACTACTGACTCAGGTTCACAGAATGGCCTTGAGGGAGATCAAGACCAAAGTGAGAGAGGTCGAGGAGTTTGAATGTCTGCTACAGTCACTGCTTGCGATGCTCAGTTGTGATTGGTGGAGGAATGCCATCTCCGAGCACTCTGTAGTTCATTCATTTATTCATGGATTCTTTCTTCAATTCATTTCTCAATTCATCTGTTTATCCAGATATCCCTTCTGTGGACTAGTTGTTTCTCAAAAGAGAAATTTGTTATGTAGGTCTCAAGCCCATTGCAAAGGGGTACCATGACAACATAGCTGTAAAAATTACAAGAATTGAGGAAAGAGGAAGAAGAAAAAGGAATTAAACATTCAGTCATTTCTTTCGTCGTTGTTGTTGTTTACTTCTTGTTTTCTCTCCACACAGGGCCTGCCTGCAAGGAAGTGCACATGCTGCAGAAGATGATGATTGAGGGAATGAACATCGCTCGCCTGAACTTCTCTCATGGAACCTATGAAGTAAGTAGTAGTAGCCATGTTAGTAGTAGCCTGTCAAAAAGACATGGTTTCAACAAGGGACTCACTGCAACCCTGTGTTGTAAATCTGCCCATGCATGTAACTGTCTGTGTGTGAATGATACTTGGGGAATATCTACAATGCACCTACCCCTCTGTGTGACTGCATTGGCTTTTGGTTCAACGTCTATGACGTGCCAAAGCTAAAAACAAAAAGTATGTACAGGAACTTCCCTTCCCTTCCAACATATCCACAATATAGGGAAATAATAACTTGAATAGCTTTTACTATAACCTGCTCTTCAATATTCATGATCAATGGCCTTACATAGCACACAAAGGCTAACTGGGTCTAAAACTCCACTAATTTGTTTGTTCCTTCATTCTGCTTCATCTCCCTTTCAAATACCATGGTGAGACCATTGCCAATATTGGTCCGGCAGTGATTTGTTTGTTCCTTCATTCTGCTTCATCTCCCTTTCCAGTACCACGGTGAGACCATTGCCAACATTCGTCAGGCAGTGAGTCAGTTCAGTGAGGCTCGGCCTTTAGCTATTGCTTTGGATACTAAGGGCCCAGAAATCAGAACTGGCCTCTTTGCCGAGGTAAGTTTTGTTTCTCTCTATCTCTCTCTATCTCTCTCTCTGTCTCTGTCTGTCTCTCTCTCTCTCTCTCTCCATCCATTAGTATACCCATCCATTAGTATACCCATCCATACATCCATCAGTATACCCATCCATTAGTATACCCATCCATCCATTAGTATACCCATCCATCCATCCATCAGTATACCCATCCATCCATCCATTAGTATACCCATCCATACATCCATCCGTGTACCCATACATCCATCCATCAGTATACCCATCCATCCATCCATTAGTATACCCATCCATACATCCATCAGTATACCCATCCATACATCCATCAGTATACCCATCCATCCATCCAGCAGTATACCCATCCATCCATCCATTAGTATACCCATCCATACATCCATCAGTATACGCATCCATCCATCCATCAGAATACCCATCCATACATCCATCAGTATACCCATCCATCCATCCATCGGTATACCCATCCATCCATCCATTAGTATACCCATCCATCCATCCATCCATTAGTATACCCATCCATACATCCATTAGTATACCCATCCATCCATCCATTAGTATACCCAACCATACATCCATCAGTATACCCATCCATCCATCCATCAGTATACCCATCCATCCATCCATTAGTATACCCATCCATACATCCATTAGTATACCCATCCATACATCCATTAGTGTACCCATCCATCCATCCATCAGTATACCCATCCATACATCCATTAGTATACCCATCCATCCATCCATTAGTGTACCCATCCATCCATCCATCAGTATACCCATCCATCCATCCGAAGGTTTCCATAAGAGCGAGTAGCCCATATGGGCGAGCGAGTTTTATAGCCCATATGGGCGAGTTTTTGATAACCCATTTGGGCGCGTGTTTTTTCATTAAACATTGAAATTACGTATCCAATAAGGGCGAGTGTTAACGTTCACTATTCAGAATACATTATAATTGCAATGCTTCGCAAAAATAACGTGAATCGACACGTGCATTCACAACATTTGAATGCGACATGATTGCAAATTTCACGTGATTTTAAAGGGAATCTTAACGGATATCATTCATGACACGCAACTTTCACGTGATTTTCACTCATTTCATTAACAGCCCTGTGTTGTTTCGAACTTCGTCAGTGTTGAAGACGACAGATTGATCGTCAGATCATATATAGCAACTTAAGAGATGGCAGATATTGATATCAAGGAAACGACTACAAACAAAGGGAAGCCAGCGCTAGAGGTTGATGGCTACCTGTATCGACGAGACTTTGTGTCGAGACGGGCAAAGTCCTGGCGATGTACGATCAGCACATGCCCCGCGAGATGTAAAACAGACCTCGACAACAAAGACATCACGTTCTCCAATGACCATGTCCATGAGGCGAAGACCGCGACGCAAATTGCAGTCAATGAGTTTCGGAAGAAATGTAGGAAGCGTGGTGCAGAAGAACTCTTCGACAGGCCGTCTAAGATCATGCGATTAGAACTTGCGGACAGAAATACACAACGACACGTGAATGTCAACGATTTACATTGTGCGAGAAAAGCCATTTACAACCAACGCAGAAAAAACATGCCAAGACTTCCAAAGAATCGCGCAGAGACTCATCAGAGTGTACAAGAATATGGTCTGATATCCACCACAGGCGAAGACATGCTTTTGAAGAACGATGCGGGAACCGAGAATCATCATGTTTTCAACAACGACAAATTTGCAGTTACTTTGTACTGAAGGCATCCACGTGCTGGGCGACGGCACCTTCAAGACCTGTCCGCGATTCTATCACCAAGTCTATATCCTTCATGCCTTCAGCCGTGGACTATATGTGCCCTGTGTGATCTGCCTCCTGCCTTCAAAAGCCGAGATGGTCTATCGAGAAATGTTCATGAGCATCCGTGACATGTGCGCTGAGCAGGGCCTTGACCTACAAATTGAGTGGATCCACCTTGACTTCGAGAAGGCGGCCCACACTGCAGTCCAGGCGGTCTGGCCAGGTGTCACCATCAAAGGCTGTAACTTTCATCTCTCTCAGGCGTGGTACAGAAAGATCGTGAGTCTCGGTCTAAAAGATGAGTACAAAAACGCAGAGTCTGTGATCGGAACGTGGTTGAAGCGTTTTTTTGGTCTGAGCTTCCTGACCCCAGATGAGATTCAGGATGCTATTGCGTTTGACATCATGGTAGACGCTCCTGACGATGTCCGATGTACATCTTTCTGCGACTACGTCCTGTCGACATACGCAGGAGATGACGCATCTTTCGCTCCTGCAGTATGGGCAGACACAGAGATCGACTCCATCCGAACCACAAATGCGTGTGAGTCTTTCCATCGGCATTTTCAGGAACACTTCTACCACTCTCATCCGTCTATATTTGAATTCATGTCGGTGTTGAAAGGTGTCCAAACGACGTCGTACGACAAAATCAATTCCATCCAGACTGGAGAAAGAATTCCTGCTGTCAGACCTTATCGTCGTCAGAAGCTACAGGAGATGAGAGGAACACGTGCACGCTACGATGCAGGTGACATCAACAGGATTCAGTATGTTAAAGCCATGGCATTCAAAAACCTTCCTGTTGAATTGTGATCAAATGACTTGCGCTGTGGCATACGGACTACCAAGTCTTTTAGATTTTTAGAATAAAGAATTGTGGTTGTATGAAGCTGTTGATTATATTACATACTGATTTGTCAATAATATGTATTTTGAGGGAGTTCTGAGCTCAACACTGTATGCAAGATTATTGTTGTTAGTTTCTTGCTTTTTTGTTGCTTTTTGACTCACATGCGAAGCAAAAGTGAGTCTATGTACTGAGCCGTGTCGTCCGTCCGTCCGTCCGGGCGTCCGTAAAAAACTTAAACGTTGGATTTTTCTCGGAGACTATTAAGTCTATCAACACCAAATGTGGCATGATGGTGTATGATGACAAGGCCTCAAAAAACATACATAGTGACTTGACCTTGCTTCAAGGTCAAGGTCACAGGAGCCATAAATGTGGTCTCAAAAACAGTCATTTTTCACATTTTCCCAATTTTCTCCCACGTTATTGAGAATGGCGACCTTAGCTACAAGTGGTATATAGGTCAAAGCAAGCCCTATCTTTTTATACCAGTTTGGTTGACCTTGCTTCAAGGTCAAGGTCACAGGAGCTCTTCAAAGTTGGATTGTATACATATTTTGAAGTGACCTTGACCCTGAACTATGGTAGATAACTGTTTCAAACTTAATAATTATGTGGGGCACATGTTATACTTTCATCATGAGACACATTTGTTCACATATCATCAAGGTCAAGGTCACTTTGACCCTTATGAAATGTGACCAAAATGGGGTAGTGAACCACTAAAAGTGACCATATCTCATGGTAGAAAGTGCCAATAAGCACCATTGTGCTTCCTATGTCTTGAATTAACAGCTTTGTGTTGCATGACCTTGGATGACCTTGACCTTGGGTCAAGGTCACATGTATTTTGGTAGGAAAAATGTGTAAAGCATTTCTTTGTGTATGATGTCATTGGTAGGTTTAGTTGTTTGACCTTGACCTTGGAGGTCACCTGAAGGTCAAGGTCATATAAAGGTCAAGGTCAAGCATGTGAGTCGTATGGGCTTTGCCCTTCTTGTTTATTTTCGTATATGACATTGTTGAACTCTAGTTTAATAGTGTCAGATACACTTGTCTGTTTATAAACATATAGGTTGTGTGGTTAGTGCGAATGTGTATGTGTGAACCTACTATGTATGAGCGGGTAAATGATTTTTGCTTTTTCCGTTGGTTGCTCTCATGGATGAGGAAATACATATGCTTAAATGGGGAAGAGTGGGTATGAATGTGCATATCTGTGTATGGGTGCGTACGACTGAGTGTGTGGTATATGTGTGATAGTATGGATCTGAATGCAGATGAAAACATGCGAGAATGCAAGGTCACAATGTGACATCTTTTTATTTATGTACTATAGAGAATGCGTGAGAATGCTTTCCCTTTAATTAAAGATAGTAAATGCTAAGGCCGTATGAGCTACATGTACACATATGAATTGTAATGGCATGTCATGTTGTTTGAGATTTGTGTGTGCATGTATTCCTTATGCATAATGAGAGAATGCGTGAGAATGTCTTTTCTTTTAATAAAAAAATAATAGTAAGTGTGGCTGTATGAATTGCATGTATATATATGAATTGTAATGGAGTGTCATATCATTTGAGAACTGAATGTACATGCATTTCCTATGTATTATGTCTATTGAAATAAAAAAAGTGTAAAACAAAAAAAAAGAATTGTGGTTGAACACATTACGATGTCTCCTTATACTCTTGTGTGTGATGAACAAATCCTTGAATTCCATTAGCTATAAGACTCGCCCTTATGGGACATAGGCTTTTGGGGGCTGTTGGCTAAAATACTCGCCCTTATGGGATAGACCATACTCGCCCATACGGGCTATGCGCCCAAATCGTCATTGGCCAAAACTCGCCCTTATGGGCTACAACCCATCCATCCATCCATCCATCCATCAGTATACCCATCCATCCATCCATTAGTATACCCATCCATCCATCCATTAGTATACCCATCCATACATCCATTAGTATAGCTGAAATGGTCGTTGTCACATACATTCGGGGACAGAGTACTCGGAGTACTCTGTCCCCGGGGACAGAGTACTCGGTATTGAAATCTCGTCCTTACAGTCACGTGACATACCCGCTGCGGCCGATCGGCGAATAGAGTAAAAGTGTCCGAGAGATACCCATTCTCCCCTACCAGCACTGTAACATGCGTGTCCTTTATGCGTCCTTTACGGACCATGCATGCCTCCCTGTAGGCCGACACTGTATTCAAATAGTTCAACAAATCTTGTCCCATTCGAACGTCGACCGCCATTTTGATAGGTAAACTGCCGGTTGTTGGCAGTCTCGTTCTCGTTCAAATGCCGAGATTTCAAAGACCGAGTACTCTGTCCCCGAATGTATGTGACAACGACCATTTCAGCATTAGTATACCCATCCATCCATCCATTAGTATACCCATCCATTAGTATACCCATCCATACATCCATCAGTATACTCATCCATTAGTATACCCATCCATCCATTAGTATACCCATCCATCCATCCATTAGTATACCCATTAATCCATCCATCAGTATACCCATCCATCCATCCATTAGTATACCCATCCATCCATCCATCAGTATACCCATCCATCCATTAGTGTACCAATCCATACATCCATCAGTATACCCATCCATTCATCCATCAGTATACCCATCCATCCATCCATCAGTATACCCATCCATCCATCCATTAGTATACCCATCCATACATACATCAGTATACCCATCCATCCATCCATCAGTATACCCATCCATCCATCAGTATACCCATCCACCCATCCATCAGTGTACTCATACATACATCCATCAGTGTACCCATCCATACATCCATCAGTATACCCATCCATCCATCCATCAGTATATCCATCCATCCATCCATCAGTGTACCCATCCATACATCCATCAGTATACCCATCCATACATCCATCAGTATACCCATCCATACATCCATCAGTATACCCATCCATACATCCATCCTCATGGGATATCTCCATTTATGGATTTTAATTATGCTGTGCGTTCTGTATTGTACAGCATTGGTGCCAGAGCGAACCCCTTATAGGTTGGGGTGTAAGAATAGATGCACTGCACCTCCTTACACATTTTGTAACACAGGGAAATCTTGGGGTATAAAAATAGACGCACTGCATCTCCTTACACATTTTGTAACACAGGGAAATCAAGACAAGACTTGTCTCCAGTCTTGGTCTAACCAGCTGCAGTGAGTTTTGTCGTCAGTGACCTTAAGGGGGGACACGGCCTGCAGAATTTCATGAAAAATTTTCAGAAATTGAGTTTCGTGTTAAGCGCGGATTTGGAATCTACAACATCTCCACTACACGTGTGTGCGATCGATTTTGCTGGCTTAGGTTTCAAAGTATTTTAAACCAATTTGTTTTGTAAGGTACCCACCGCTAGATTTAAAAAAAAGTACTAACCAGGAAGCCAAAATGCACAGATTTGAAAGCTTAGTTTCAGCATCTTCCTTCCAAAGAACGCCACATGTTTGGTATCGCATCGAAGCTTCATTTCCCGGCTTTACGTTGCAACTGTTTCCGGTACCGAAGAATAATTACCGAAGGCACACGAAGTACAAATCGGAGGGCAGTGCAAACCAATGGAAAGCTTCGAAATAACGGCCTGTCTCTCAGCTAGGCTCTGATTGGCCGCTTGTGTGCGTGATCACAGCGTGATCAGGCGGAAGTGGCTGGCGGAAACGGCCGAACCGTACTTCGACTGGCGGAAGTGGTAGGCGGAAACGGCCGAACCGTACTTCGGCTGTTTCCGGCCTGAACGTCGGCCGCCGAAGCAAACATCGGTTCTTTCCGAAGTGTGCTTACAGCGCGCGAAAGTTTGCGCTATCTCGATCGAGACAATTCCACGGAAGATGCAGAAATGGACGGAAAAAGCAAGCCCAGAAAAGAAATTAAGTCGTGTCAACAGCCTCTGGAGGTTGTGATACAACAGCGATCGCGTTCTTATCTACAGACACGGCACTGAACGAAGCTGTTATCACGGCGGAAGTTGCCGTGATTACGCGATTCTTACAGAAAACGGGAATGTTTTGCTACAGGTGATGCTTTTCACCTAATTATTCTGATATTTTGAATTAAGATAATAAGTTGAAAGTTTGCTACAATGATAACAAATAAACGACACATTCAATGAGTTATGTTATTAAATTGTATCTGTTATGGTTGAGTTGTAGTTAACGTTTAATCTTTCTCAAACTTTAAAGTCAATTTTCTCATAATGTGGTTTTTATTTCAACGGTAGTGATTTTCTCCCCAAAAATAAAGTCACTTAGGATTGAGATAGCTTTCTGAAATTGTGTGTGTATATGTATGAATAAATACTGCATTCAATAAGACCAATCAGAAAGGTGTAGCTGAATTTGCTTAATTTTTGTAAAAATTTAATTATGTTATGCCCGGAGCACATTTTTTGGTTACTTTTTCTAAATTCCACTAAAATTAGTTAGAAGTGTTAGTAATCCACTTATTATATCTTATTGAATAATATAGACCTTCTTCTTTGTTTACAATCATTGTTGATCATAAAAAGGTTATTAATTAAAATTTCACGGAGGGGAGAAAATTGGTATGTTTATTTTTCAGTTATTTTGCTATAACACATGAACAACTAAGTCTTCAGCAATAAAATTTTGTTTAAATATACCTTCCAGTGTGTTTGTATTCTGTATAAAATTTCATTAGTATAGCTTTCATATTTGCTGAGTTATGATTTATTTTCTATTAATCCGTTTTTGTACGCCATGTCCCCCCTTAAATAGCCTACAAAGGCTGATAGTCCACAAAAACCTCATTTATTCGTTCGTTTATTTGTTTATTCATTCATTCAGTCATTCATGTGTTCCACTTCTGTGCAGGGTATTTCCCATGAAGTGGTGCTGAATGTTGGAGACATGCTGAAACTGACCACCAATGACGAGTTCAAAGAGAAGTGCTCCAAGGAGACCATCTGGATTGACTACAAGAACATCACCAACGTGATCAAGCCAGGAGAGCGTATCTACATCGACGATGGCCTCATCTCTCTCATCGTCAGGGAGAAAGGTTGGTGTTGATATCGATGATTGTCATGGTGAAGATGATGTGATATTGACGATGGCCTCATCTCTCTCATCGTCAGGGAGAAAGGTTGGTGTTGATATTGATGATTGTCATGGTGAAGATGATGTGATATTGATGATGGCTCGTCACTTTCATTGTCAGTGAGGAAGGTTGGAGATGATGATAGTGATGACGATATTGATGATGATATTGATGGTCTCGTCTCTGGTCACTGAGGAGAAGGGTTTATGTTGATGGTGATGATAGTGATGGTGATGGTGATGATATTGATGGTCTCATCTCTGGTCACTGAGAAGGGTTTATGTTGATGGTGATGATGATAGTAATGATGATAGTGATAATGATAGTGATGATCATGATGGTCTAATTTTTGACTCACATGCGAAGCAAAAGTGAGTCTATGTACGCACCGTTTCCGTCCAGGCGTCTGGTCCGGGCGTCCGGGCGTCCGAAAACTTTAACGTTGGATTTTTCTCGAAGACTATTAAGTCTATCAATACCTAATGTGGCATGATGGTGTATGATGACAAGGCCTCAAAAAGCATACATAGTGACTTAACCTTGCTTCAAGGTCAAGGTCGCAGGGGCCATAAATGTTGTCTATAAAACAGTCATTTATCACATTTTCTCAATTTTCTCTGAAGTTTTTGAGATTGGATACCTGACCTAAATATGGTATATAGGGCAAAGTAATCCCTATCTTTTGATACCAGTTTGGTTGACCTTGCTTCAAGGTCAAGGTCACAGGAGCTCTTCAAAGTTGGATTGTATACATATTTTGAAGTGACCCTGACCCTGAACTATGGAAGATAACTGTTTCAAACTTAATAATTATATGGGGCACATGTTATACTTTCATTATGAGACACATTTGGTCACATATCATCAAGGTCAAGGTCACTTTGACCCTTATGAAATGTGACCAAAATGGGGTAGTGAACCACTAAAAGTGACCATATCTCATGGTAGAAAGTGCCAATAATCACCATTGTGCTTCCTATGTCTTGAATTAACAGTTTTGTGTTGCATGACCTTGGATGACCTTGACCTTGGGTCAAGGTCACATGTATTTTGGTAGAAAAAAATGTGTTAAGCATTTCTTAGTGTATGATGTCATTTGTAGGTTTAGTTGTTTGACCTTGACCTTGAAGGTCACCTGAAGGTCAAGGTCATATAAAGGTCAAGGTCAAGCATGTGAGTCGTATGGGCTTTGCCCTTCTTGTTGGTCATTTAGGAGAAAGGTTTGTGTTGAAGGTGATGATGACAGTGATGATGATGGTTATGTAGACAATGCTGCTGTTGACAGGACTGCTGTTGACAAGGCTGCTGTTGACAGGGCTGATGTTGACTGGGCTGCTGTTGACAGGACTGCTGTTGACAGGGCTGCTGTTGACAGGGCTGCTGTTGACAGGACTGCTGTTGACAGGACTGCTGTTGACAGGGCTGCTGTTGACAGGGCTGCTGTTGACAGGACTGCTGTTGACAGGACTGCTGTTGACAGGGCTGATGTTGACAGGACTGATGTTGACAGGGCTGATGTTGACAGGGCTGATGTTGACAATGCTGATGTTGACAGGACGGCTGTTTACAGGGCTGATGTTGACTGGGCTGCTGTTGACAGAGCTGCTGTTGACAGGGCTGCTGTTGACAGGGCTGCTGTTGACAGGACTGCTGTTGACAGAGCTGCTGTTGACAAGGGCTGCTGTTGACAGGACTGCTGTTGACAGGACTGCTGTTGACAGGGCTGATGTTGACAGGACTGCTGTTGACAGGGCTGCTGTTGACAGGACTGCTGTTGACAATGCTGCTGTTGACAGGGCTGCTGTTGACAGGGCTGATGTTGACAATGCTGCTGTTGACAAGGCTGCTGGCAACAAGGCTGATGACGACAAGGCTGCTGTTAATACAGGCACTCTGGCCAAATGGTTTGCTCTCTTGACCTGCAGTTGCTTGTCGCAACAAAAAACGTGTGTCTAAACATTTGAGTGTGCGTCGATACTTTCATTGGATGATAGTAATAGATCTGATGTCATTTTCGTGTCAAAAGTTTGTTGCACCATGCTGATTGGACAAATGGCTCACGCCTTTCTGCAAGTAGATCATAGTGGTTTCCCAGGTTTATTTATATCGATGAACGATTTTCCCCAATATCTATTAATACAAGGGACGATTTTTGTTACCAAAATATGTGTGTCCAAACATAGAACGAACATTGATCTACGGACAAATCGGGAAATTCTTGGTCAATTGAAATGACAAGAAATGTTCTATTTGTAGATCAGCGAACGCACTGTGTAGGTCGAACATCACCTGTAGGGTTTTCCAGGTCTATTCATAGATCAACGAACACTATGTTTAGACACACATTTTTTTGTTGCGGCATGCTTCCGGCTAGTAAGTACAGCGTTGGACTCTGTACAAATGCTGGAGTTGAATCCTTCAGCAAGGTGCTTTACTCCCCACCCAGGACTAGACCCGGGTACCATTGTGAACAGAGTTGCATCCTTCAGCAAAGTGCTTTACTTGCATTGCCTCCTCCCACCCAGGACTAGACCCGGGTACCATTGTGAACAGAGTTGCATCCTTCAGCAAAGTACTTTACTTGCATTGCCTCCTCACACCCAGGAGTAAAACTGGGTGCCAGTGTGAACAGAGTTGGAAAAAATGTGAAAGTTGAACTTGACACGTTCATCGTCAGCCTGTTGCCATGCTCCCCAGGGAACGGAGTTGATGCTGGAAGGATGATAATACTGGCCTGATGACCAGGGGTTAAAAGTGTGCCGTTTGAGCACCCATCGGTGGGTGGAAAGTTGCAATATAAAAGCCAGCCTGTGTATCAACTGTGATGGCTGTGTGGTTGCAGGAGAAGACTTCCTGATGTGCGAGGTGGAGAATGGTGGGGACCTGGGCAGCAAAAAGGGATGCAACTTGCCGGGCGTGGATGTGGACCTGCCTGCCGTCTCCGACAAGGACAAGGCTGATCTGGAGTTCGGCGTGGAACAAGGAGTGAGTGTGTCTGTCTGTGTGTTTTTCTGTGTGTCTGTCTGTGTGTCTGTGAATTTGTCTGTCTGTCTGTCTGTCTGTCTGTCTGTCTGTCTGCCTGTCTGTGTGTTTTTCTGTCTGTCTCTGTGTCTGTGTATTTGTCTGTCTGTCTGTCTATCTGTCTGTCTGTCTGTCTGTCTATCTGTCTGTCCTTTTTATTGACTCACGTGCGAAGCAAAAGTGAGTCTATGTACTGAGCCGTGTCGTCCGTCCGTCCGTCCGTCCGGGCGTAAAAAACTTAAACGTTGGATTTTTCTCGGACACTATTAAGTCTATCAACACCAAATGTGGCATGATGGTGTATGGTGACAAGGCCTCAAAAAACATACATAGTGACTTGACCTTGCTTCAAGGTCAAGGTCACAGGAGCCATAAATGTGGTCTCAAAAACAGTCATTTTTCACATTTTCCCAATTTTCTCCCACGTTATTGAGAATGGCGACCTTAGCTACAAGTGGTATATAGGTCAAAGCAAGCCCTATCTTTTTATACCAGTTTGGTTGACCTTGCTTCAAGGTCAAGGTCACAGGAGCTCTTCAAAGTTGGATTGTATACCTTGAACTATGGAAGATAACTGTGTCAAACTTAATAATTATGTGGGGCACATGTTATACTTTCATCATGAGACACATTTGGTCACATATCATCAAGGTCAAGGTCACTTTGACCCTTATGAAATGTGACCAAAATGGGGTAGTGAACCACTAAAAGTGACTATATCTCATGGTAGAAAGTGCCAATAAGCACCATTGTGCTTCCTATGTCTTGAATTAACAGCTTTGTGTTGCATGACCTTGGATGACCTTGACCTTGGGTCAAGGTCACATGTATTTTGGTAGGAAAAATGTGTAAAGCATTTCTTTGTGTATGATGTCATTGGTAGGTTTAGTTGTTTGACCTTGACCTTGAAGGTCACCTGGAGGTCAAGGTCATATAAAGGTCAAGGTCAAGCATGTGAGTCGTATGGGCTTTGCCCTTCTTGTTTTATTTTTAATTTTTATGAATATTTCTGACAGAAGAGGCATGATTGAACATAAATCAAATTTATCTTTCAGTGAGAATGCTTTTAAAATGTAAACAGTGGATTCCCGGAGTGCTTGAAGGGCAGAGAAGATGGGACAGCACGCAGTTTGTCTTCTAACACAAAACCACGCATAAACACACACTCACACACACATACATGCACACAGACACACAGACACACACACACACACACACACACACACACACACACACACACACACACACACACACACACACACACACACACACACCACCCCCCAAAAAAAAAGTTCAGGGTCAGTAGAAAAAAATAGGGTTGGTTGGGTTACCGGAACCCCAATTTCAAAGTTTTTTTGGCCAAGTTACTGAAGATGACTGACCAGTGACCTATGCCCCCTGGTGGTCAGGATGGCTGCATGTGCTACTGGAGCAGGCCCCTAAAGTTCCACAGCCAGGGGGTCCAGTTGTCAAGGGGGACATTATGCGGCTCCAGCCATCCACAGTCCTGCCATACTTCTGTTGCCTGATGTGATGTTTCCATTCACTTTTCTCTTTTTCTCCCTCTCCAAACAGGTGGACATGATATTTGCCTCTTTCATCCGCGATGCTGCAGGAGTGCAGAAGATCCGTGAGATTTTGGGGGAGAAGGGGAAGAACATCAAGATCATCAGCAAGATTGAGAACCACCAGGGTGTTCGGAAGTAAGTACTGGTGCCACAGTTCCTGGTTGAAGCCCCCTGTGGGGTGGGGGTGGGAATAGACCCACCGGGTCTCCCTACATGCTTCGTAGGAGGCAAATACCTTGGGACATGAGTTGTTCTTATTCTAGTCAGTTTTAATGTCTTTTCAGGATTGATGGCCTTAAATAGCCTCCAGAGGCTGATATTTCGTAAAACTCCATCCATCCATCCTTCCAAGCAGGAAATCGGGAATGCTACTATTGTGGCCAATGACTTGGGGAGGGGAGGGGGGGGGGGGGGTGTTTGTTTAAAGGAGAGAAAGGAAATGAAAAATTAGCAGAAGAAGAAGAAACAGCATCTGCAGAGGAGGAAAAGAGGAAGGAGGAGAGAGGAGAAGGAAGGAGGAGAGAGGAGAAGGAAGGAGGAGAGAGGAGAAGGATGGAGGAGAGAGGAGAAGGAAGGAGGAGAGAGAAGAAGGAAGGAGGAGAGAGGAGAAGGAAGGAGGAGAGAGGAGAAGGAAGGAGGAGAGAGGAGAAGGAAGGAGGAGAGAGGAGAAGGAAGGAGGAGAGAGGAGGAAGGAGGAGAGAGGAGAGAGGAGGAGAGAGGAGAAGGAAGGAGGAGAGAGGAGAAGGAAGGAGGAGAGAGGAGAAGGAAGGAGGAGAGAGGAGAAGGAGAGAGGAGAAGGAAGGAGGAGAGAGGAGAAGGAAGGAGGAGAGAGGAGAAGGAAGGAGGAGAGAGGAGAAGGAGGAGGAGAGAGGAGAAGGATGGAGGAGAGAGGAGAAGGAAGGAGGAGAGAGGAGAAGGAAGGAGGAGAGAGGAGAAGGAAGGAGGAGAGAGGAGAAGGAAGGAGGAGAGAGGAGAAGGAAGGAGGAGAGAGGAGAAGGAAGGAGGAGAGAGGAGAAGGAAGGAGGAGAGAGGAGAAGGAAGAGAGGAGAGAGAGAAGGAGGAGAGAGAGAGGAAGGAGGAGAGAGGAGAAGGAAGGAGGAGAGAGGAGAAGGAAGGAGGAGAGAGGAGAAGGAAGGAGGAGAGAGGAGAAGGAAGGAGGAGAGAGGAGAAGGAAGGAGGAGAGAGGAGAAGGAAGGAGGAGAGAGGAGAAGGAAGGAGGAGAGAGGAGAAGGAAGGAGGAGAGAGAAGGAAGGAGGAGAGAGAAGGAAGGAGGAGAGAGGAGAAGGATGATAATGATGAAGTGAAGAGTATGAGATTGAGTGATATGTCCCTATGTGACATCAATGTCTTTCCTTTTCTGCAGCTTTGAGGAGAGAGGAGAAGGAAGGAGGAGAAGGAAGGAGAGAGGAGAAGGAAGGAGGAGAGAGGAGAAGGAAGGAGGAGAGAGGAGAAGGAAGGAGGAGAGAGGAGAAGGAAGGAGAGAGGAGAAGGAAGGAGGAGAGAGAAGGAAGGAGGAGAGAGAAGGAAGGAGGAGAGAGGAGAAGGATGATAATGATGAAGTGAAGAGTATGAGATTGAGTGATATGTCCCTATGTGACATCAATGTCTTTCCTTTTCTGCAGCTTTGACGAGATTCTGAAGGTGACTGACGGCATCATGGTGGCCCGCGGTGACCTTGGTATCGAAATTCCGCCCGAGAAAGTTTTCCTGGCCCAGAAAATGATGATTGGCAAATGCAATCGTGGTGGCAAGCCCGTCATCTGCGCTACACAGGTGTGTGTGTGTGTGTGTTTGTCTGCCTGTCTGTCTGTGTGTGTGTTTGTGTGTGTGGCTTTGTGTTTGTCTTTGTGTATGTGTGTCTTTGAGTGTGTGTGTCTGCATGTGTATGTGTGTCTTTGTGTGTTTGTCTGTCTGTGTGTGTATGTCTGTCTGTCTGTCAGTGTGTGTGTGTGTGTGAGTGTTGTGTGTGTGTTTGTCTGTCTGTCTGTGTGTGTGTTTGTGTGTGTGGCTTTGTGTTTGTTTTTGTGTATGTGTGTCTTTGAGTGTGTGTGTCTGCATGTGTATGTGTGTCTTTGTGTGTTTGTCTGTCTTTGTGTGTACCGTATTTGACGGACTACAAGCCGCAACTTTTTTTTTTATTACATCGCTATGCGGCTAAAAAAACGAAGCGGCTTAAACGTTACCTAAAGTTGAACAGCATTCACTTAGTGAATAAAACTCACCTGGATTTGGTGTAAAATAAAACTGAGCTGTTTTTGTCACTCACTCCCTGCATTCGTTTTCTCATCGCATTCTTTTTCGTTGCACTGTTTTGTCCGCACTTACAACTGACACAGTCGCCGAGTCTTTCAACTTTCATTTTCAAGATGCCGAAGACCAAACGAATCCCGTATGATGCAGCTTTCAAACTGGAGGCGATTAAGCTTGCTATTGAGAAAGGAAACATGCGTGCTCCATTCGAGTTGGGAATTAATGAATCCATGGTGCGACGATGGCGATCGGTTCGCCAACAACTTTCAAAATGCAAGAAGAGCAGGAAGGCTTTCCGCGGACGAAATGCAAGATGGCCCGAGTTGGAAACGGAGCTGGCCGAGTGGGTTGAAATTCAGAGAAGTGATGGTCGCGGCCTTTCAACAGTGCAAGTGAGACTAAAGGCAGTGGAGCTGGCAAAAGCAAAGGAGATCACCAGCTTCACCGGAAACCCCTCGTGGTGTTTACGATTCATGCGTCGACATGACTACGAAGTTCCTGCAACCCCTCGACATCACAGTGAACCGATCCTTTAAAACACACATGCGTCTGCTGTGGGAGCAATGGATGTCAGAAGGGGAGCACTCGTTCACCAACACCGGGCGAATGCGGCGAGCAACTATTTCGTGTGTCTGTCGATGGGTCCTGGATGCTTGGCAGCGCGTTCCTACTCGAGTGATAACGAACGGATTTCGCAAAGCCGAGATCATTGTGGCACCTGCAGCAGACGACACGAACGAGACCGATTCAAGTTCCGAGGATGACGTCACCGCCTCAACTTCCGCTTGCCTTGATGAGGAGATCATGGCGCTCTTCATATCCGACAGCGAAGAGAGTGACTTCTCAGGCTTCTCTGCCGCAGAATCTGATTCCGACCAGGCTGATTGAACGGTAGAAATGTGTGTTCATGGTAGACAGTATGTGTGCAGCATGTGTGTGTGATATTTTCTTCAACCTTTTTCACCTTTTTTTATGTTCTTACTTTCATTCTCGGAACTGATTTCACCAGCGATTCTTTGTGTCTGGCTGTTTCGATTAATTGATTGACATGTTTTGATTGCAGCTAATAAAGTGGCGCGGCCTATTCGTGGCTTGTGCCCATTTTTTGACTCACATGCGAAGCAAAAGTGAGTCTATGTACTGAGCCGTGTCGTCCGTTCGTCCGGGCGTCCGTCCGTCCGGGCGTCCGTCCGTCCGGGCGTCCGTAAAAAACTTAAACGTTGGATTTTTCTCTGAGACTATTAAGTCTATCAACACCAAATGTGGCATGATGGTGTATGATGACAAGGCCTCAAAAAACATACATAGTGACTTGACCTTGCTTCAAGGTCAAGGTCACAGGAGCCATAAATGTGGTCTCAAAAACAGTCATTTTTCACATTTTCCCAATTTTCTCCCACGTTATTGAGAATGGCGACCTTAGCTACAAGTGGTATATAGGTCAAAGCAAGCCCTATCTTTTTATACCAGTTTGGTTGACCTTGCTTCAAGGTCAAGGTCACAGGAGCTCTTCAAAGTTGGATTGTATACATATTTTGAAGTGACCTTGACCCTGAACTATGGAAGATAACTGTTTCAAACTTAATAATTATGTGGGGCACATGTTATACTTTCATCATGAGACACATTTGGTCACATATCATCAAGGTCAAGGTCATTTTGACCCTTATGAAATGTGACCAAAATGGGGTAGTGAACCACTAAAAGTGACTATATCTCATGGTAGAAAGTGCCAATAAGCACGATTGTGCTTCCTATGTCTTGAATTAACAGCTTTGTGTTGCATGACCTTGGATGACCTTGACCTTGGGTCAAGGTCACATGTATTTTGGTAGGGAAAATGTGTAAAGCATTTCTTTGTGTATGATGTCATTGGTAGGTTTAGTTGTTTGACCTTGACCTTGAAGGTCACCTGAAGGTCAAGGTCATATAAAGGTCAAGGTCAAGCATGTGAGTCGTATGGGCTTTGCCCTTCTTGTTTATAAAAAGGAGGGGGTGCGGCTTATAGAAAGGTGCGTCTTGTAGTCCGTCAAATACGGTATGTCTGTCAGTGTGTGTGTGTGTGTGTGTGTGTGTTTGTCAATCTGTGTGTGTGTCTGTGGGTGTGTTTGTCACTGTGTGTGTGTGTGTGTTAATCTATGTGTGTTTTTGTTTATCAATGTTTGTGTGTGAATCTGTGTGTGTATGTATGTATGTGCATTTGAGTGTGTGAGAGACAGTATGTGCATCTGCATCTGCCTGCCTTTGTGATTCTGTCTGTAGTCAATTTTGTCTTTCTGTTTAGCTGTCTATATGTCTATTTCTTGTCTATGTTCAGATGTCTCTGTGTGTCTTCATTTATTTGTCATCAGTGTGTGATTGTTGTGTGTCTGTCTGTCTGCATGTTCATCTATTTGCTATTTGTAAACGTATACAAGAGTGCATGCTTGCATGAATGTTTACTGAGTGTGTACATTCATGTACCTGCACGTATACAAGAGTGCATGCTTGCATGAATGTTAACTGAGTGTGTACATGCATGTACCTGCACAGACTCGAGATCCCATAGGAGGGTGCCCAGGCAGGGATGAGAACTTGCCTCTGCACACTAAGCTCCCCACAGGAGATGCCCCACATGTACCCAGTTGACTCCTGATTGCAGATGCTGGAGAGCATGGTGAAGAAGCCTCGGCCCACCAGGGCGGAGGGCAGTGATGTGGCCAATGCGGTGCTGGATGGGGCGGATTGCGTCATGCTGTCAGGAGAGACAGCCAAGGGACTGTACCCACTGGAGGCAGTCAGGTTTATGCACATGGTGAGTTGCTTTGCCCTCTTGGTCTTACTTGCACTAAGGTGTAAGATCAGGAAAGTCATGGTTGTGGTTAATGAAATATGGCAAGAAAAAAAAAGGGGGGAGGGGGGGGGGGGGGTGTGTCTGTAAGTAGGCCTGATTTGATTTTTATTTTTTTACATTTTAAATGAATTTTTTAAAAATTTAAAGAGAAGAGCAGATTGAGATTGCATACATTTTGTGTGTGTGTGTGTGTGTGTGTGTGTGCGTGCGTGCGTGCGTGCGTGTGATGAAATGTCATGTTTTCAGTAGATTCATCTGAACATAAATCAAAATTACTCTTGCTGAATACACTTTTTAACTTAAATAGTGGATTCTCCAAGTGCTCATAGGGCAGGAAAGATGACAGAGCATGCAATTCATTGTTAAACGTTGATCCCTCTCTGTCTCTCTGTCTGTACCTCTCTCTGCCTCTCTCTGTCTGTGTCTGTCTGTCTGTCTGTCTGTCTCTCTGTCTGTACCTCTCTCTGCCTATCTCTGTCTCTCTCTGTCTGTGTCTGTCTGTCTGTCTGTCTCTCTGTCTGTACCTCTCTCTGCCTCTCTCTGTCTGTGTCTGTCTGTCTGTCTGTCTGTCTGTCTGTCTGTCTGTCTGTCTGTCTGTCTGTCTGTCTGTCTGTCTGTCTCTCTGTCTCTCTGCCTCTCTCTGTCTGTGTCTGTCTGTCTGTCTGTCTGTCTGTCTGTCTCTCTGCCTCCCTCTGTCTGTGTCTGTCTGTCTGTCTGTCTGTCCATTGGGTTTACCATTGGGTTTATTATTTTCATTAATGGTCAGCAGAAAAAGAATGATTGATGAAGTTACTATAACCATTTGTTTTTAGGGGGTTTTTAGTGTTAAATGCACAAAGTCATGATATTCCTAACTGCCTTTCTTTCTGCCCATTGCTGCCATTCCCACACCGACCTTGCCATCAGCTAATCCCCTGCTTCTCTTCCTCATCTGTGTTCCCTCATTCTCTTGTTCTGAACTGAGATCTAGTGACATGTTCCCTACATGATAGTACATGGTTGCTAAATTCAGAACTAGGAGTATGAGTAGGGAAAGATGGAGAGCAAACCCCCACCATCAGGAGGTGGCCACTAGAGGGGAGAGCAGGAGGTGGCCGCTAGAGAGGAGAGCAGGAGGTGGCCGCTAGAGAGGAGAGCAGGAGGTGGCCGCTAGAGAGGAGAGCAGGAGGTGGCCGCTAGAGAGGAGAGCAGGAGGTGGCCGCTAGAGAGGAGAGCAGGAAAGGTGGAGAGCAAACCCCCACCATCAGGAGGTGGCCACTAGAGAGGAGAGCAGGAGGTGGCCGCTAGAGAGGAGAGCAGGAGGTGGCCGCTACAGAGGAGAGCAGGAGGTGACCGCTAGAGAGGAGAGCAGGAGGTGGCCGCTAGAGAGGAGAGCAGGAAAGGTGGAGAGCAAGCCCCCACCATCAGGAGGTGGCCGCTAGAGAGGAGAGCAGGAGGTGGCCGCTAGAGAGGAGAGCAGGAGGTGGCCGCTAGAGAGGAGAGCAGGAGGTGGCCGCTAGAGAGGAGAGCAGGAGGTGGCCGCTAGAGAGGAGAGCAGGAGGTGGCCGCTAGAGAGGAGAGCAGGAGGTGGCCGCTACAGAGGAGAGCAGGAGGTGACCGCTAGAGAGGAGAGCAGGAGGTGGCCGCTAGAGAGGAGAGCAGGAAAGGTGGAGAGCAAGCCCCCACCATCAGGAGGTGGCCGCTAGAGAGGAGAGCAGGAGGTGGCCGCTAGAGAGGAGAGCAGGAGGTGGCCGCTAGAGAGGAGAGCAGGAGGTGGCCGCTAGAGAGGAGAGCAGGAGGTGGCCGCTAGACGCTAGAGAGGAGAGCAGAAGGTGGCCGCTAGAGAGGAGAGCAGGAGGTGGCCACTAGAGGGGAGAGCAGGAGGTGGCCGCTAGAGAGGAGAGCAGGAGGTGGCCGCTACAGAGGAGAGCAGGAGGTGGCCGCTAGAGAGGAGAGCAGGAGGTGGCCGCTAGAGAGGAGAGCAGGAGGTGGCCGCTAGAGAGGAGAGCAGGAGGTGGCCGCTAGAAGAGAGGAGAGCAGGAGGTGGCCGCTAGAGAGGAGAGCAGGAAAGGTGGAGAGCAAGCCCCCACCATCAGGAGGTGGCCGCTAGAGAGGAGAGCAGGAGGTGGTCGCTAGAGAGGAGAGCAGGAGGTGGCCGCTAAAGAGGAGAGCAGGAAAGTCCACTAAGGTGGAGAAATGCGTTGCTGGACATCATGCAGTCGCTTACATGACCATCGTCATCAGACCTTTAGTCAGGTGTACATTGTTGTCTTCTTCAACATCCTCATCATCTACAGCGGCAGTTAGGTCCTCATCATCTACAGCGGCAGTTAGGTCCTCATCATCTACAGTGGCAGTTAGGTCCTCATCATCTACAGCGGCAGTTAGGTCCTCATCATCTACAGCGGCAGTTAGGTCCTCATCATCTACAGCGGCAGTTAGGTCCTCATCATCTACAGCGGCAGTTAGGTCCTCATCATCTACAGCGGCAGTTAGGTCCTCATCATCTACAGCGGCAGTTAGGTCCTCATCATCTACAGCGGCAGTTAGGTCCTCATCATCTACAGCGGCAGTTAGGTCCTCATCATCTACAGCGGCAGTTAGGTCCTCATCATCTACAGCGGCAGTTAGGTCCTCATCATCTACAGCGGCAGTTAGGTCCTCATCATCTACAGCGGCAGTTAGGTCCTCATCATCTACAGCGGCAGTTAGGTCCTCATCATCTACAGCGGCAGTTAGGTCCTCATCATCTACAGCGGCAGTTAGGTCCTCATCATCTACAGTGGCAGTTAGGTCCTAGGTCCTCATCATCTACAGCGGCAGTTAGGTCCTCATCATCTACAGCGGCAGTTAGGTCCTCATCATCTACAGCGGCAGTTAGGTCCTCATCATCTACAGCGGCAGTTAGGTCCTCATCATCTACAGCGGCAGTTAGGTCCTCATCATCTACAGCGGCAGTTAGGTCCTCATCATCTACAGCGGCAGTTAGGTCCTCATCATCTACAGCGGCAGTTAGGTCCTCATCATCTACAGCGGCAGTTAGGTCCTCATCATCTACAGCGGCAGTTAGGTCCTCATCATCTACAGCGGCAGTTAGGTCCTCATCATCTACAGCGGCAGTTAGGTCCTCATCATCTACAGCGGCAGTTAGGTCCTCATCATCTACAGCGGCAGTTAGGTCCTCATCATCTACAGCGGCAGTTAGGTCCTCATCATCTACAGCGGCAGTTAGGTCCTCATCATCTACAGCGGCAGTTAGGTCCTCATCATCTACAGCGGCAGTTAGGTCCTCATCATCTACAGCGGCAGTTAGGTCCTCCTCATCATCTACAGCGGCAGTTAGGTCCTCATCATCTACAGCGGCAGTTAGGTCCTCATCATCTACAGCGGCAGTTAGGTCCTCATCATCTACAGCGGCAGTTAGGTCCTCATCATCTACAGCGGCAGTTAGGTCCTCATCATCTACAGCGGCAGTTAGGTCCTCATCATCTACAGCGGCAGTTAGGTCCTCATCATCTACAGCGGCAGTTAGGTCCTCATCATCTACAGCGGCAGTTAGGTCCTCATCATCTACAGCGGCAGTTAGGTCCTCATCATCTACAGTGGCAGTTAGGTCCTCATCATCTACAGCGGCAGTTAGGTCCTCATCATCTACAGCGGCAGTTAGGTCCTCATCATCTACAGCGGCAGTTAGGTCCTCATCATCTACAGCGGCAGTTAGGTCCTCATCATCTACAGCGGCAGTTAGGTCCTCATCATCTACAGCGGCAGTTAGGTCCTCATCATCTACAGCGGCAGTTAGGTCCTCATCATCTACAGCGGCAGTTAGGTCCTCATCATCTACAGCGGCAGTTAGGTCCTCATCATCTACAGCGGCAGTTAGGTCCTCATCATCTACAGCGGCAGTTAGGTCCTCATCATCTACAGCGGCAGTTAGGTCCTCATCATCTACAGCGGCAGTTAGGTCCTCATCATCTACAGCGGCAGTTAGGTCCTCATCATCTACAGCGGCAGTTAGGTCCTCATCATCTACAGCGGCAGTTAGGTCCTCATCATCTACAGCGGCAGTTAGGTCCTCATCATCTACAGCGGCAGTTAGGTCCTCATCATCTACAGCGGCAGTTAGGTCCTCATCATCTACAGCGGCAGTTAGGTCCTCATCATCTACAGCGGCAGTTAGGTCCTCATCATCTACAGCGGCAGTTAGGTCCTCATCATCTACAGCGGCAGTTAGGTCCTCATCATCTACAGCGGCAGTTAGGTCCTCATCATCTACAGCGGCAGTTAGGTCCTCATCATCTACAGCGGCAGTTAGGTCCTCATCATCTACAGCGGCAGTTAGGTCCTCATCATCTACAGCGGCAGTTAGGTCCTCATCATCTACAGCGGCAGTTAGGTCCTCATCATCTACAGCGGCAGTTAGGTCCTCATCATCTACAGCGGCAGTTAGGTCCTCATCATCTACAGCGGCAGTTAGGTCCTCATCATCTACAGCGGCAGTTAGGTCCTCATCATCTACAGCGGCAGTTAGGTCCTCATCATCTACAGTGGCAGTTAGGTCCTCATCATCTACAGCGGCAGTTAGGTCCTCATCATCTACAGCGGCAGTTAGGTCCTCATCATCTACAGCGGCAGTTAGGTCCTCATCATCTACAGCGGCAGTTAGGTCCTCATCATCTACAGCGGCAGTTAGGTCCTCATCATCTACAGCGGCAGTTAGGTCCTCATCATCTACAGCGGCAGTTAGGTCCTCATCATCTACAGCGGCAGTTAGGTCCTCATCATCTACAGCGGCAGTTAGGTCCTCATCATCTACAGCGGCAGTTAGGTCCTCATCATCTACAGCGGCAGTTAGGTCCTCATCATCTACAGCGGCAGTTAGGTCCTCATCATCTACAGCGGCAGTTAGGTCCTCATCATCTACAGCGGCAGTTAGGTCCTCATCATCTACAGCGGCAGTTAGGTCCTCATCATCTACAGCGGCAGTTAGGTCCTCATCATCTACAGCGGCAGTTAGGTCCTCATCATCTACAGTGGCAGTTAGGTCCTCATCATCTACAGCGGCAGTTAGGTCCTCATCATCTACAGCGGCAGTTAGGTCCTCATCATCTACAGCGGCAGTTAGGTCCTCATCATCTACAGCGGCAGTTAGGTCCTCATCATCTACAGCGGCAGTTAGGTCCTCATCATCTACAGCGGCAGTTAGGTCCTCATCATCTACAGCGGCAGTTAGGTCCTCATCATCTACAGCGGCAGTTAGGTCCTCATCATCTACAGCGGCAGTTAGGTCCTCATCATCTACAGCGGCAGTTAGGTCCTCATCATCTACAGCGGCAGTTAGGTCCTCATCATCTACAGCGGCAGTTAGGTCCTCATCATCTACAGCGGCAGTTAGGTCCTCATCATCTACAGCGGCAGTTAGGTCCTCATCATCTACAGCGGCAGTTAGGTCCTCATCATCTACAGCGGCAGTTAGGTCCTCATCATCTACAGCGGCAGTTAGGTCCTCATCATCTACAGCGGCAGTTAGGTCCTCATCATCTACAGCGGCAGTTAGGTCCTCATCATCTACAGCGGCAGTTAGGTCCTCATCATCTACAGCGGCAGTTAGGTCCTCATCATCTACAGCGGCAGTTAGGTCCTCATCATCTACAGCGGCAGTTAGGTCCTCATCATCTACAGCGGCAGTTAGGTCCTCATCATCTACAGCGGCAGTTAGGTCCTCATCATCTACAGCGGCAGTTAGGTCCTCATCATCTACAGCGGCAGTTAGGTCCTCATCATCTACAGCGGCAGTTAGGTCCTCATCATCTACAGCGGCAGTTAGGTCCTCATCATCTACAGCGGCAGTTAGGTCCTCATCATCTACAGCGGCAGTTAGGTCCTCATCATCTACAGCGGCAGTTAGGTCCTCATCATCTACAGCGGCAGTTAGGTCCTCATCATCTACAGCGGCAGTTAGGTCCTCATCATCTACAGCGGCAGTTAGGTCCTCATCATCTACAGTGGCAGTTAGGTCCTAGGTCCTCATCATCTACAGCGGCAGTTAGGTCCTCATCATCTACAGCGGCAGTTAGGTCCTCATCATCTACAGCGGCAGTTAGGTCCTCATCATCTACAGCGGCAGTTAGGTCCTCATCATCTACAGCGGCAGTTAGGTCCTCATCATCTACAGCGGCAGTTAGGTCCTCATCATCTACAGCGGCAGTTAGGTCCTCATCATCTACAGCGGCAGTTAGGTCCTCATCATCTACAGCGGCAGTTAGGTCCTCATCATCTACAGCGGCAGTTAGGTCCTCATCATCTACAGCGGCAGTTAGGTCCTCATCATCTACAGCGGCAGTTAGGTCCTCATCATCTACAGCGGCAGTTAGGTCCTCATCATCTACAGCGGCAGTTAGGTCCTCATCATCTACAGCGGCAGTTAGGTCCTCATCATCTACAGCGGCAGTTAGGTCCTCATCATCTACAGCGGCAGTTAGGTCCTCATCATCTACAGCGGCAGTTAGGTCCTCATCATCTACAGCGGCAGTTAGGTCCTCATCATCTACAGCGGCAGTTAGGTCCTCATCATCTACAGCGGCAGTTAGGTCCTCATCATCTACAGCGGCAGTTAGGTCCTCATCATCTACAGCGGCAGTTAGGTCCTCATCATCTACAGCGGCAGTTAGGTCCTCATCATCTACAGCGGCAGTTAGGTCCTCATCATCTACAGCGGCAGTTAGGTCCTCATCATCTACAGCGGCAGTTAGGTCCTCATCATCTACAGCGGCAGTTAGGTCCTCATCATCTACAGCGGCAGTTAGGTCCTCATCATCTACAGCGGCAGTTAGGTCCTCATCATCTACAGCGGCAGTTAGGTCCTCATCATCTACAGCGGCAGTTAGGTCCTCATCATCTACAGCGGCAGTTAGGTCCTCATCATCTACAGCGGCAGTTAGGTCCTCATCATCTACAGCGGCAGTTAGGTCCTCATCATCTACAGCGGCAGTTAGGTCCTCATCATCTACAGCGGCAGTTAGGTCCTCATCATCTACAGCGGCAGTTAGGTCCTCATCATCTACAGCGGCAGTTAGGTCCTCATCATCTACAGCGGCAGTTAGGTCCTCATCATCTACAGCGGCAGTTAGGTCCTCATCATCTACAGCGGCAGTTAGGTCCTCATCATCTACAGCGGCAGTTAGGTCCTCATCATCTACAGCGGCAGTTAGGTCCTCATCATCTACAGCGGCAGTTAGGTCCTCATCATCTACAGCGGCAGTTAGGTCCTCATCATCTACAGCGGCAGTTAGGTCCTCATCATCTACAGCGGCAGTTAGGTCCTCATCATCTACAGCGGCAGTTAGGTCCTCATCATCTACAGCGGCAGTTAGGTCCTCATCATCTACAGCGGCAGTTAGGTCCTCATCATCTACAGCGGCAGTTAGGTCCTCATCATCTACAGCGGCAGTTAGGTCCTCATCATCTACAGTGGCAGTTAGGTCCTCATCATCTACAGCGGCAGTTAGGTCCTCATCATCTACAGCGGCAGTTAGGTCCTCATCATCTACAGCGGCAGTTAGGTCCTCATCATCTACAGCGGCAGTTAGGTCCTCATCATCTACAGCGGCAGTTAGGTCCTCATCATCTACAGCGGCAGTTAGGTCCTCATCATCTACAGCGGCAGTTAGGTCCTCATCATCTACAGCGGCAGTTAGGTCCTCATCATCTACAGCGGCAGTTAGGTCCTCATCATCTACAGCGGCAGTTAGGTCCTCATCATCTACAGCGGCAGTTAGGTCCTCATCATCTACAGCGGCAGTTAGGTCCTCATCATCTACAGCGGCAGTTAGGTCCTCATCATCTACAGCGGCAGTTAGGTCCTCATCATCTACAGCGGCAGTTAGGTCCTCATCATCTACAGCGGCAGTTAGGTCCTCATCATCTACAGCGGCAGTTAGGTCCTCATCATCTACAGCGGCAGTTAGGTCCTCATCATCTACAGCGGCAGTTAGGTCCTCATCATCTACAGCGGCAGTTAGGTCCTCATCATCTACAGCGGCAGTTAGGTCCTCATCATCTACAGCGGCAGTTAGGTCCTCATCATCTACAGCGGCAGTTAGGTCCTCATCATCTACAGCGGCAGTTAGGTCCTCATCATCTACAGCGGCAGTTAGGTCCTCATCATCTACAGCGGCAGTTAGGTCCTCATCATCTACAGCGGCAGTTAGGTCCTCATCATCTACAGCGGCAGTTAGGTCCTCATCATCTACAGCGGCAGTTAGGTCCTCATCATCTACAGCGGCAGTTAGGTCCTCATCATCTACAGCGGCAGTTAGGTCCTCATCATCTACAGCGGCAGTTAGGTCCTCATCATCTACAGCGGCAGTTAGGTCCTCATCATCTACAGCGGCAGTTAGGTCCTCATCATCTACAGCGGCAGTTAGGTCCTCATCATCTACAGCGGCAGTTAGGTCCTCATCATCTACAGCGGCAGTTAGGTCCTCATCATCTACAGCGGCAGTTAGGTCCTCATCATCTACAGCGGCAGTTAGGTCCTCATCATCTACAGCGGCAGTTAGGTCCTCATCATCTACAGCGGCAGTTAGGTCCTCATCATCTACAGCGGCAGTTAGGTCCTCATCATCTACAGCGGCAGTTAGGTCCTCATCATCTACAGCGGCAGTTAGGTCCTCATCATCTACAGCGGCAGTTAGGTCCTCATCATCTACAGCGGCAGTTAGGTCCTCATCATCTACAGCGGCAGTTAGGTCCTCATCATCTACAGCGGCAGTTAGGTCCTCATCATCTACAGCGGCAGTTAGGTCCTCATCATCTACAGCGGCAGTTAGGTCCTCATCATCTACAGCGGCAGTTAGGTCCTCATCATCTACAGCGGCAGTTAGGTCCTCATCATCTACAGCGGCAGTTAGGTCCTCATCATCTACAGCGGCAGTTAGGTCCTCATCATCTACAGCTGCAGTTAGGTCTCCCCGGAAAAAAGTTGTGGTTACAGGACCATGACCAGAACAAATAGGCAAGGGTTGGCCTGACCTTAAAAACAAAATTCTTTTGTTGGTTTTAGACGAGGTCAGGTTAAACATAAATCAAGTTTCTCTTGTGCTGAAAATGTTTTTAAAAAACGTAAATAGTGGATTTCCCAAGTGCTCGGAGGGCAGGGAAGACAGGATGGCATACGGTGGGGAGGGGGTGCTTGGTGGGTGGGGAGGGGGGGGCTTGGTGGGTGGGGAGGGGGGGGGCTTGGTGGGTGGGGAGGGGGGGCTTGGTGGGTGGGGAGGGGGTGCTTGGTGGGTGGGGAGGGGGGGGGGGGCTTGGTGGGTGGGGGAGGGGGTAGGGCTTGGTGGGTGGGGAGAGGGGGTGCTTGGTGGGTGGGGAGGGGGTGCTTGGTGGGTGGGGAGGGAGGGGCTTGGTGGGTGGGGAGGGGGTGCTTGGTGGGTGGGGAGGGGGGGGGGGCTTGGTGGGTGGGGGAGGGGGTAGGGCTTGGTGGGTGGGGAGAGGGGTGGCTTGGTGGGTGGGGAGGGGGGGGCTCGGTGGGGTGGGGAGAGGGGGGGCTTGGTGGGTGGGGAGGGGGGGGCTTGGTGGGTGGGGAGGGGGTGCTTGGTGGGTGGGGAGGGGGGGGCTCGGTGGGTGGGGAGGGGGGGGGACTTGGTGGGGGGGGGGAGGGGGTAGGGCTTGGTGGGTGGGGAGAGGGGGGGCTTGGTGGGTGGGGAGGGGGGGGCTTGGTGGGTGGGGAAGGGGGGGCTTGATGGGTGGGGAGGGGGGGAGATGCTTGGTGGGTGTGGAGGGGGGGGGGGGCTTAGTGGGTGGGGAGGGGGGGGCTTGGTGGGTGGGGAGGGGGGGGGGGGGGGGGAGGGGGGGGGGGGCTTGGTGGGTGGGGAGGGGGGGGCTTGATGGGTGGGGAGGGGGGAGCAGACCTGCCAAATGCTACGCTTTAGGCGTAGCATGCTACGCTTTCGACATGCTTGCTAGGCTTGTCCATAAAAACTACGCTTTTCCCCCGTGCTTGAACTTTTGACCGCGATGGAGAATCTCCCCCCCCCCCCCCCCCCTCCCCCCGCTTTCACGCCGCCAGTGCAGCTTATCGCGCCGCCTTCACAGCCTTATCTCCCCCCCACCCCCCCACCCCACCCCCGCTACGCCTATTCCTTCAATGCTACTCCAAATAGCTCTGGATGCTACTCTTTGGCATGATGGTGGGTTGGCAGGTCTGGGGGAGGATGCTTGGTGGGTGTGGAAGGGGGGGGGGGGCCTTGGTGGGTGGGGAGGGGGGGCTTGGTGGGTGGGGAATGGGTGGCTTGATGGGTGGGGAGG
>JAWQFJ010026698.1:0-5000 GCA_034096865.1 Theodoxus fluviatilis | reverse complement strand
ATGCATTTCTTTGTGTATGATGTCATTGGTAGGTTTAGTTGTTTGACCTTGACCTTGAAGGTCACCTGAAGGTCAAGGTCATATAAAGGTCAAGGTCAAGCATGTGAGTCGTATGGGCTTTGCCCTTCTTGTTTTTATATTCTTAGGTGTCGGGTAAAAATGCCAATTGAATTATTGCAATGAAAGTGTGCAGTTTCTCTAAGGGTTTTTGTGTGATTCACACCTCATGATTAGCACTGATCATTTAACTTTCCCCCTTGTGGGTTGGGGGTCAGAATGGACCCACCGCTTCTCCTCATGCGCTTCATTAGAGGCCAATATCTGGGTACATCGTGACTTGATTTGCACTTATTGTAAACTATTCCAGTGATTTTCCTGCTCAATGACTTTACATAGCCAACAAAGGCTGATAGGCCGTTAAACTCCATCTTTCCTTCCTTCCATCCATCCATCCATCCATGGCAGTCAGCTGTTCACATCATGTTTTGCTTTTAACAAGCAGAAAAGCTGTCTTTTGGGGCCTCATAGATTGGTTATTTTCATCTCTGTTCTGTCTGTGCGAGTCCCCCTGTGGGTAGGGGGTAAGAATAGACCCCTGTGGGTATGGGGTAAGAATAGATACCCCTGGGGGTAGAGAGGGTAAGAATAGACCCCTGGGGTAGGGGGTAAGAATTGACCCCTGGGGGTAGGGGGTAAGAATTGACCCCTGGGGGTAGGGGGTAAGAATAGACCCCTGTGGGTATGGGGTAAGAATAGATACCCCTGGGGGTAGAGGGGTAAGAATTGACCCCTGGGGGTAGGGGGTAAGAATTGACCCCTGTGGGTAGGGGGTAAGAATAGACCCCTGGGGGTAGGGGGTAAGAATAGACCTCAGTGGGTAGGGGTAAGAATAGGCCTCAGTGGGTAGGAGTAAGAATAGACCTCAGTGGGTAGGGGTAAGAATAGACCTCAGTGGGTAGGGGTAAGAATAGACCTCAGTGGGTACGGGTTAGAATAGACCTCAGTGGGTAGGGGTAAGAATAGACCTTAGTGGGTAGGGGTAAGAATAGACCCCTGTGGGTAGGGGTAAGAATAGACCCCTGGGGGAAGGGGGTAAGAATAGACCTCAGTGGGTAGGGGTAAGAATAGGCCTCAGTGGGTAGGGGTAAGAATAGACCCCTGGGGGTAGGGGTAAGAATAGACCTCAGTGGGTAGGGGTAAGAATAGACCTCAGTGGGTAGGGGTAAGAATAGACCCCTGGGGGTAGGGGGTAAGAATAGACCCCTGGGGGTAGGGGGTAAGAATAGACCTCAGTGGGTAGGGGTAAGAATAGACCTCAGTGGGTAGGGGTAAGAATAGACCTCAGTGGGTAGGGGTACGAATAGCCCCCTGGGGGTAGGGGTAAGAATAGACCTCAGTGGGTAGGGGTAAGAATAGACCTCAGTGGGTAGGGGTAAGAATAGACCTTAGTGGGTAAGGGTAAGAATAGACCCCTGGGGGTAGGGGGTAAGAATAGACCTCAGTGGGTAGGGGTACGAATAGACCTCAGTGGGTAGGGGTAAGAATAGACCCCTGGGGGTAGGGGGTAAGAATAGACCCCTGTGGGTAGGGGTAAGAATAGACCTCAGTGGGTAGGGGTAAGAATAGACTTCAGTGGGTAGGGGTAAGAATAGACCCCTGGGGGTAGGGGGTAAGAATAGACCCCTGGGGGTAGGGGGTAAGAATAGACCTCAGTGGGTAGGGGTAAGAATAGACCCTTGGGGGTAGGGGGTAAGAATAGATCACAGTGGGTAAGGGTAAAAATAGATCCAACGAGTCCCTCTTCATGATGCACAAAAGGAAATGATTAGGGGTCTGTCTCAGAAACTGGGCCTAAAAGTGTGACATGGTGGTGCAAAAAAAAAGTTGCTTTAAATAGTCTGCAATGCACTTTTTCATAAAGCCTAACAATGGATGCAATGAGTTATGCAGGTGAAAAGATAACTTAGACAAGAATACAGGCTCCAGGGGTCTGGAAATGAGCGGCCAATAGGAAAATTGGCCGCGTAACATGGACACAAAATTCAAACCAATAGTACTACAAAATGGTAGTTAAAGACCATTGTATTTTAAGAATACACCCTATGGCCATACAGAAACAGCATGTAAACAAAATATTTGGGATTCAGAAGGGTACTTGACTTCCAACATGTGAACTTAAAGTCGGGATGGCATTTTGATATTTTTTGTGTTGAAAAAGTGTCATCAAATGACACACTTCTTAGGAAGTTGATGTTAACCAGCATCATCATGTGAAATAAAGACATAGCAGTGTAGAAAACCTTTCTGAATGAACCTATGTTCAATTGCAAGGAAATGTTACCAGTGTATAAAATTGTATTTGCCGCGTAACAAAGACACCACATTCACACTTTCACCCACCTTCCATAAACAAAACATTAAAACTGCTTGACATGCCATTGTGATTACTTTATTTGAATCCACAAGTATCCTTTAAAAAGCAAACAAGCATGTTGTGGCAAAATTGAAGAAAGAAAAACGAAAGAAAAAAATGACTAGTCATTTCTTGGAACGCAGAGGAAAAGGCATACAGTCTAAGAAGTTGACCACTCACTCCCTGACTAGAAGCCTAGGAAACAAGTCTGGTGAGACAGTCTACACTGCGTTAATGTAGTAGGCTACTCCCCGGCCAGGTGCCAGAGCTGGATGGATGGATGAATGGATGGAAGGGGGTGTGGATGGATGAATGGAAGGATGTGTGGATGGATGGATAGATGGGTGGATGGACGAATGAATGGAAGGGTGTGTTGATGGATGAACGGAAGGATGTGTGGAAGTATGGATAGATGGGTGGATGGATGAATGGGAGGGTGTGTGGATGAATGGATTGATGGATGGGTGTGTGAATGGATGGACGAATGAATGGAAGGGTGTGTGGATGAATGAACGTGTCCGCGTGATGAGGCTAATCGTCAGCAAAGGGCTTCGGCTCCACCGTCACGTATCATCAACTTTGCCAATATTTTCTGACATATTAATAAATAGGTGGTTGATTGCAGCTACACCAAACGCGTAAAACCACTGTTGCGTTCGATAAAAAAGACAAGTAGCGATATTCTTCCTCTGCAGGATCAGCCGCGTCACATGGACTCAAGTTATGGTTATGGAAGTGGTGTCCATGTTACGAAGCACATGGTGTAGCCTTTCCACGCACGTGGCTCGACATAACAACATATTTCTGACTTCAAACTTGTTTTAAATGTAAAAATAGTTAAATTGTATGACTAGTGCAAACAAATCACTGAAATTCCTTCACAATATTCTACGGAATATTAATCTTTTCTCGACTGGTATGCATAGCCAGAAAATGTCGGGCTCCGGTAGTTCGTCGGAAAAGTCGAATTACTCGTACATTATAGCTTTTTCGCACTCCCAAACTTCTGTAAATAAAAGAGAAGGGCCCTATATAACGCATGGAAATAGCAAATAGCAACAGATTATTCAAAATTTGTCAAAATCCTACATTTTACGACGTTCTCTCCAGATGTGATCAGTCACGTAACACGTGGAGCGAGCCTAGACACCAAGCAGAAAACACTCCGAACACAGCAAGCTTTCGTTCCGAGTGCACAACCACGTGTACTATTATCCTTCCGCAAGGAACTGGGTCATTCTTGTGTCGAAAATGTAGTTCCTAGCCGTTTCGGGAATGCAGGAACTTACACATTGCCGATTGGCACGTAACATGAAAAATTGGACACCATTCCGCTACAGAAACTTCAAACTCAAATTTCTTTCGTGATAATAAACATACGAAGTTCTGCGTTTCCACATGTGTTCAACGCACATGTGCGCGTGTGTTGGCACTATGTGTGTCAATATAATGTATTCCTCCGCCGAAGTTGCCGATGCGAAAAGACGTGTTTGTGTCTGGACACCAAGCGTTACGAGGCTGATGCAGATGAAAACAGATTGAGATTTCGGTGAAAGATTTCTTTTGGGGCACTTTGCGAATAATAATAAAGTAGATAATGTTTAAAAGACGCCTTGTAATGTGTATTTTGCCTTCAAAGATCGACAGTTTCAATGCACAGTACTTTTCCAAGACCGAGCTATGGCCATGTCACAAACCAGCGCGCCATTTTGGGCCCAGTTTTCGTACAAAAGCAAAAACAAAATACTGAAAAGTCATTTTTTTAAACTCCATTTTATTTCCATTATCTCTTTCACCAATTTCAAACAAAATGAGCAATAAATAATAAAATTATACAGTAGTAGAAGTATTTTAAGAGGGGTCCAAAATTGTCACTGTGCTGGGGACCAGTTTCTGAGACAGACCCTTAGGCAAGTTGTTGATCTAACCAGCTGTACTAGATATTGTCATGATCAGCTACCTTACATAACCTTCAAAGGCTGATAGGCTGTAAACCTTCATTCATCCTTTGTGAGGATCACTGCAGAATGCGTGCTTTGCTGTCTTTGTGAAGTTTTTATCGTTGATCTTTTTAATCTTTTTTCAAATTAATAAACATATTTATTTATTCATTTACTTACTCGGCTTTGCTATTCAATAGACAGACAAATGAGTTTCAAATTTTAAAACTCTTTTACATCCATGTCCAACATCAGAAAGTTTGTTGGAGATGGGTTGTGGAAGGTGTTGACATTTTGCAATGTGTGTCTTCTTTCAGTCCTCCACCCTAATTGTGCGTGTGTGTGTGTGTGCGTGTGTGTGTGTCTGTGTGTGTGTGTGTGTGTGTGTGTGTGTGTGTGTGTGTGTGTGTGTGTGTGTGTGTGTGTTTGTTTGTTTTAGGGTGTGTTCTTGAGTGAATATGAAGGTGTGTGTGTGTGTGTGTGCGTGCGCACGTGTGTGTGTGTTTGTTTGTTTTGGGGTGTGTGCTTGAGTGAATATGAAGTGTGTGTGTGTGTGTGTGTGTGTGTGTGTGTGTGTGTGTGTGTGTGTGTGTGTGTGTGTTGTTATTGCAACTGCTGCTGTTGTAACTGACCTTTCTGCTGCTTCA
>JAWQFJ010026696.1:50000-58198 GCA_034096865.1 Theodoxus fluviatilis | reverse complement strand
GAACAAAGAAAACGACACATCGGCGGACGGAAAACGGACGCAAGAGGATCGCAGGGAAGAACGAAGACTAATAGGAGAAAAAATAGCCGGAAAAAAAGTGCGACAGACGAGAGCGATAACAGAAAGCCCGAGAGAAGGGAAAAGCAAGTAGGAACCGCACGAAACGACCAGCCGACCGCCGCAGAAAAGAAGCGACAAAGACGGAGGACGACGGACCAGATACAGCGACGTGCCGGAAAAAGAATGGAAGAATATTAAGAGAGACGACGAAGCAGGAACGAGCGAGCGAGCAAAACGAAAAGACGAAACCGAAAAAAAAAACAGACAGAAAGACGCGGAAGAAGGATCCGAGACCGAAGGAAGAGAAGAAAAGAAAGAAAAGAAGAAGAAAACGAAAAAAGTCACAGACGAAAGAAGAGACGCGGCGGACCGACAGCCCCCCGGGAGGAAAACGAAAGAAGCGAATGAGTATGTTAAAGAGGAAACAGGGAAGAGAGGAGAAAGGGACCGGAGAGGATAAGGAGGAACGACACCGAATAAAAAGACGAGGAAACCCCCGGAACGACCGAACGAAAAAAAAGAAAAGAAAAACGAAGAGACGGAGGAAAAAAAAAAGAACGAAAAAGACAAACGAAAAGGAAAGAGGCCGCGAAAGAAAAGACGGAACGGGAGCCAGACCACGAATGAGGAAGGACGAGGGAGACGCATGTATTGTTAAGGAGGACGATTCCAAGCCCCCGCCGAACCGAAGAAAAAAAGACAGAGGATAGGATTAAAACCAAAAAAATGCACAGCCGGAAGAGAAAAAGAGACGAGACCCCGCGCGAAAGAAGCCCCGCGCGGCTACCGAGCGAGAGAACGAACGGACCGGAGAAACTGCGAAAGAAAGCGAAACCCCAGAAAACCCGACGACCGAGACCCGCGAAAGAAAGACACAGAGGATGCAGAGAGGCAGCGCGAGACTCAGCCGACGACGCCCCGCCGAGAAGAGGACGAAGAACCGAAATCCACGAATACGCGAACGAATAAAACACGAAGAGAACGAGCGACGAGGGAGGCTTAACGGCCTCATCGAAAAAAAAGAGAAGAACCCGCACCAACGACAAGGAGAAGGCGGAGCCGGAGCGAACCCGGACCGACCGACACTCGACCCACGACAAAAACAACCCGCGGAGACTAGAAACGATAACAGAAAAAGAAAGAACCACAACAGGTGCGAATTAGACGAAAAAGGACGAGGATCCCCCCGCTACCCACCCACACCAGGGGGAGGGAGTGAGGCGGAGGACACAACGACTGGAGATAGTTTGGGAAGAACGCACGGACACAAACCACACACCGACCGAAGAACCCCCAACACGCACTTGCACAACCACCCACCACGCAGGTCCCACACATCGCTCACCAGGAACACAAGCCACACCCCCCCACTACCACACGAACCCGAAGGAAAGACGAGAGCAAGGAAATTAAGGAGGCACGGACGAAGACGACCCACGCGTGACCAAGATCCCCGAGCAACTCCCAACACGCGACGAAAAGCTTGAAAAGATAAAGAAAGACAGGAGGAACGAAAAAAACAAAAACGAAATGAGAGACCTCGAGGAGAGGGGCGAGATGAGTAGAATAGGGGGCGGAAAAAGAGAGGGACAGAGAATGAACCAACCGACCGCCGCGCGAAAGGACGAAAAAGCCGCCGAAAGAAAACCCGCGCGACCGACGACACGATGCACCCCGACGTCCGAACGACGAAAGAAAACGGAAAAACACCCAGCCCCCCCGACGGACCTTCCGGAAAGCGAACCCCCCGAAGGAGCGCACCCGAAAGAACGAAGGAAGTAAGAAAGTACTAGGATGGAAACAAGACGGAAAAGACAGACTCCCGGCGAAAGACCGAGGATCACGACCCCGATGAGACGAAAAACTGAGAAAAGACGAAGGAGGAGGAGAAGGATACGCGCGTAAGACGGAAGCGAGGATGAGGATGGGAGAATAAAGACGCGAGAGGGATAGAACGAAAAAAGAGAAGAGCGCAGTGATGCACACGAAAAGACCCCCAGGACGAGCGAGAGACGAGAGAGAAAATACCAACCCCGAAACCAGCCCGCGAGACACTCATCACCACCCCAGACGGACTCCGCCCGGAAAGAGGATAGGAAAGGGAGGAAGCGAGAAGGGAGAAAAAGACGAGGAGTCACGCGCGAGAAAAACGAGCGCGAAGACGAAAGGACGACCCCCCGCGTCCTCCCGGAACCAAACCCCCCCCACCCAGACTGAGAGGGAGCCGGGGAACGAAACGGAAAAAAAGGAAAGAGAAATAAAAGAAAGAACGCCCGGGAAGAATAAGAGGACGACACCATCCGCTCGAAACGACGAAGAAAAAAGATAAAGAAGAAGCGCGAAGACGGAGGATATGATAAGGAGGGACGACGACGACGAGTCGATAGAAGACCGAGAAAGAGCATACCACCCCCCTCATACGGACAGAGAAGAAGGAACGGAAGGATATAACAGGGAAGGAGCAGGACCGAGAACAGTAGACCGCCGCCGAAGAGATAACCGAGGAGCGGACTGTGAAAGAAGACGAGATTAAGGAGAGGGGGAGCGGCGACCCCGAGAACCCCCGACCACAGCAGACGACCCGACGAGTAAGAGCAGACGAGGAGAGAAGAACCGCACCGGCCGAAGAGGACCGCCCCCCCCCCCAAACAGACACCAGAGCCCCCCCCACCGAAACAGACGCGAGCAAGACGACCCGACCAGGAAGGAAGACGACGAAACCAGAGAAGACGAATAGAGAGTACAAGAAAAAAAACGAAAGATCCGAACAACCGGAGACGAAGCACGAGGGTTATTGAGGAGACGAGAAACCCCCCCCACCCCCCCCCCCCTCCCACAGTGGGGACCCCCCCCCGAACGAAAAGAACCCCTCCCTCCTCAACACCCGAAGACGAACCGGACGAGGCGAGAGAACGAGGATAAGGAAAGACGAACCGACAAACCAAACGAGACACTATCGGGCCCGACACGACCCGAAAAAAGACCGAAAGAGAAAACGAAAACCGGACGACGCCGACCCGAAAACAACCGAGACGATCCGACACTCCACCGAAAAAAGAAATACCTAGCCGCTATCTGGGCGCTACAGACGGACACCGAGCCCACAGAGACGAGCCACCCACGACAGTAGCGAAGGAAGAGAAGAAGAAAGACGGCGACACTGGGACGAGGGATAAGACCGACGAGTGCTTGGTTAAATAAAACCACGAAGCGAAGAAACCCCCGCGCAGACGCCCCTGGAGGGAGAACGGACGAGAGAAATCGAAGACTGATGGAAGGATCGGGAAGGCGACCACACAGACGAGAACGGAACTCCCCGGAACAAATAAAAAGACAGAGACAATAGACGGTGAGGAACCAACGAAGAAAGACGGAGGGGAAGGGAAATATGAACGAAGAAGAAGAATGGAGACACGAAAACGAAGCGACGGAGGTGATAGAGAGGAACGGATAAGAACCCGAAAAAACGAAAAAAAGACCACGAATGATGACATTACCGAAAAAGCAGTAGACCCCCGCGAAGAAAAAACAGATAGACCGCGGAGGAATGAGAACCGGAATAATAAAGAAACGAGGACGGGATAAATTGCACGGAACATGATAACAGTAAAAAAGGATCCAGACCCGAAAAAAGAACGAAAACGTAAACGGAGAAGACACCGCGGAGGAACGAAGGACGGAGACCGAGGAGCGGCAGATGGGGAATTGGATAAGACAGATTTTTGAAGGCGAGGATATAAAGGTAAGCCGAAAACGAAAGAAGAAGGGCCCACGAAGGAGAAGAACACCGGAAACCGGGATAGAGAGGGGACTGGCGGGAAGGAGGGGGACCCAACTGAACAACGACGGACGAAAAAGAAGACGCGCAACAAAGACGTCGAGGAGTAAATGGATACAGGTATAAGGACCCCCGAGAGTCGAGAAAAAGAAACCGCGAGAAGGGAGGAGGAGAAATGAGGGAGACGAGGATAGAAAGTCGAAAAAAAAAGCAAGAAAGTCGAAAAAGAGGAGACAAGAAAGACAAAACGCGAAACGAAGACCCGAAAAAAAGACGACTGAATAAGAAGAATTAACAGGGAGACGAGGGAGATAGGAGGATGAGGTGAGGACGACGTGGAAGACGATCCCGACTCATACGACAGAAAAAAAGAACCGAAGGAAGAAATGAAAATAGAAGGAAACGTAACCTCGACTAAGCACAGGGAGTCGTCTGACTATAGAAAGCGCCGACCACCTCAGAACAGCAGACACAGCCACCGACAGCCCCGACGACCCGAAGCCCGCGAAACAGAACCGACGAAAAGAAAACAAGAAGGAAGCGAACCGCGAAGACCTCCAACGAAAGGTGACGACGAAAGAAGCAACAACACACAGAAAAAACGAAAAAAGACCCCCGAAGTACCGACGAAACGGGTCCCGAACCGAGCTAAACGACGGAGAACCGAACGACACCACCCCGACACACCCCAACCCCCCCATCACCCCCCTCAGACCGAAGAGAGATAGAAGAACAGAAGAACACCACCCCCCCCCGACGAAAAAATGACAAAGCCGAGTCCCCCCCCCAGGCACCCCCGCACGGGACCATAGGAAAAGAACGAAAGAAGACCTGCGACAAATAGGGGCCCGACGAAAACCGAAGTACGGAGGCGACACAAAGAATGGAATAAGAAAAAGACGACCGCAAACCCGAAAAAGAAACAAGAAGTAGACGAAAAGAGAAGACGCCCCGAAAACCCCCCCCCGCACCCCCCCTTCCGCTCACCCCCACCGCCCCGATAAGCCACCCGACGAAAAGGGAGCCAACAGACAAGAACAACGAACGCCGAGACATATCACGACCACGCTGAAAGCGCGGCCCGAGGAACGAAGCCCCAGCACACCAGCCACCGAGACGAGCGCCCGCCGGGCAGGACAAACGCCAGGGGACGACACCGACCCCCGACGAACGGACCGCAGAGAAGGGACCGCCGAAAAATGCCGAAACGAAAGACGAGAAGAAGACAGAAAACGACCGAGAAGAGACAGGAGCAGGGAACGACGAAAAACAGCGACAGGACGAGAAGAGAGGAACACCCACTGAGGGACTCGACTCAAAGCCGCCGCAGATCCGCAAAACCGGACGAGCGAACCTCACCCCGACCGGGCGGACACAGAGCCAGCCCCAAACTAATACGGTGAAAAGGGAGCCGAAGAGAGAGAGGCCCGACGAAAGAAAACGCCCGACGGCCGGACACGCCGCCGACAGACAAAATACTCGAAAAAACGACGAGATATTTACCATGGAAGACGCCACGTATGCAAAGAGGCGAGAAAAGGGACGAACTGAAGGACCGGAGAAGAAACGCAGACCCGGGAGAGGAAGGAGCAGAGGATAAGAAGCACCGAAAAAAGAAGAAAGAAAGCGCATGGAGAACGCCGAGAGGATGGAGAGAAAGACAGAAGACAAAAAGAAAGAACGGACGCGAGGGATCGATAAAAAGAAAAAAGACGAGGCAGGAGGAAAAGGCGAGCAGAGAGGGAGGAGAGCGAGAACGGACAGATAGCGGATAAAGGAGAGGACATGCAGACGGGCGATACGGTGTGGTGAGGGGAAGAAAAGAGGAGCTAGAAAAAAGATGAGAGCGAACGCTGAGGGGTATAAACATCATATATGATTATATTAAGCGAGGGGGAGTGATAGGAAAAGAGCAGAGCAGAACACACAAGGAATTCGGGATCCAAGAGTATCGTATAGTGGTATACTTGGATAAGGGAGAGACAACGAGCAGCGAGAACGTCACGACCGTTCACACCCCCTTCTAACAACGGACGACCGCCGACGCGCCGCACACGACCCTCCACGACGCGCCCACGATCCGACGACAACACGAGCCACGACGAGACGAACGACGACGAGGAGGTGACGAAGGAGGCGGAGGGGAGACGGGAGAGTGAGGAGACCCCGGAGGGGACAGGGAAAACAGAGAGGAGAAGGCTGAGGACGGAAGGGAGTGATTTATATGTTAGCCCACCCGATTCCCCCCCTCCATCCGGAATGATCAAGGTGGAGGACCTGACTAACCGACCAGGAGGAGGAAGGGACCGAGAAGGGCAGGTGGAAGGAGGACGAGGAGGACAGACGGAGGATTGGAGACGGACAGGACTAAGGGACACACCCCAAAACCGACCTGGAAGAGCAGGCGACCGACGACGACGGGACCGAGAGCGAAAAAAAAAGACGGAACGAATGAAGGACGGAAGAGACGAAGGAACAGAAGAAAGACGGACGGAAAAAAAGAGCGAGAGAGGAGGAGGAGGGAGGACACGAAGACGGAGAGGGGAGAGGATGAGGGGAGGGACGAGGATGGAGAAGTGGTGGCCGCCCGCGGCGGAGCGGGGGTATGGAGAGAGAGAGGGGTGGGGGATGGGTGGGTGGTACGGGCGGTGATGTGCTGAGCAGGTGGTGTGACGAGCCGGAGAGGCGGTCGGTATCGGCAGCGTGGCAGGTGGCGAGGAGTGGTGAGAGAAGCTGGCCGTGGCGGGGCCCGCAGCGGCGGTCGGTGGGTGGTGGTGCGTCGGGGGGGTCGGTAGGTGGTGGGGTGGTGTGGTGGCAGTTGGTGGTGTGTGGTGGTGGTGGGTGGTGGTGGTTATTGGTGTGGATTGTCGAGGTGGAGGTGGTGGTCGAGGTGGAGAGTGGAGGGAAGGGTAAGTGGTGGGGTGTTCGGTCGGTGGTCGACGGTGGGGATTTTGTGGGGTGGTGGTGGTGGTGGTGGTGGTGGAGGTAATGGTGGTGGTGGTGGTGGTGGTGGTATTAGTAAAACTCATAATAACAGCAGCAGCTGTTGTTGTTGCCGCTGTTTTCATTATTGTAGCTGTTGATGTTGCTGTAGTTGTTTATCGATGGGATGATGGCATCTACATGGGTGCCCTATTATGTGTTTATCTGCATATTAATATGTGCATGAGTTCGTGCAAGCATGTGTACATCCATGCCCTCTTCAGAACCTTTAGCTCTGTGCATGATTGCAGTTGCCAGTGCTCTACTGCCTGAGTTTGTGTTTGTCTTCTTGCTCATCTCTACATCCTACTCAGTATCTTCCATCTTCCTATAGTTTTGTTTCTTGTTCCCCCTCTTTCTCTTTTCTTCCCCTGCCCTATGGGTTGTGGGTTAAAAATAGAACGCCTCCCTCCGCGCTTAGTAAAAGTCAAATAACTCGAGACTTGTTCTAACTCTAAAAAGTTCTAGCGAATTTATAGTCTTTGGCCTTGAATAGCCAACAAAGGTGGACAGGCCTTCAATCTTCATTCATTCGTTCATTCTTCTGATCCTTTCGCTCTTCTCCTGTTCCTCCTGTTTCTCCTCCACCCTCTCCATCTAGTCCTCGTCTGGTCCTCCTCTCCTTACAGTTTGTCAGATCAGGCTGGAGAACTCTGCCAGAATTCGAAAATTTCTTAGAAAATATGTCTGCTTTCAAGAAGATTTTTTTTTCCATTTTAAAAAGGAATAACCCGAAAGCCAACTAAAACTGCACTGCAAACTAATTTTGTCTCCTGTGATTCCGCGCTTTCAGGCTTAGGCAGAGCTGGATAGCGTCAGCTGCTAGGTACATTACCTGTCCTGAGAGACCTCAAAGAAATCTTTAAAACTGCTCAAATTCAATTTTGGTCAGGAGGCTTGGTATTCGTGGACTTCCTGCTAGAGTGTGACCTCTGAACCCTGGCCTTTTTCAGATATTTGTTCGGTCAGTTGTTCTCATGCTTGCAAATTGGGCAGATTTAGACAGATCATCAGAACCAATGGAACTTACAGGCAGTGGGGACTGTAGTGGAGTCTGAGGGCACTTGGCACAGGTAGCCAGCTTCAGTCCAGGGACTGACATCCCTCCACCTGTACAGTGACGTGGCCTCCAGCACTGGTAATATAGAGAAACATGTCCAACATAACAACTGCAGTCTATAGCAAGCTCGACGCCTATTGTCGTAGAGGACACTACGATCCCCAGCAAAGCAGCACCTTGCAGAGGAGAGAGAGAGAGAGAGAGAGAGAGAGAGAGAGAGAAAGAGAGAGAGAGAGAGAGAGAGAGAGAAAGACAGAAAGAGAGGGTGAGAAAGAGAGAGAGAAAAGAGAGAGAGAGAAGAGGGAGAGAGACAGACAG
>JAWQFJ010026696.1:35000-40000 GCA_034096865.1 Theodoxus fluviatilis | reverse complement strand
TAAAAAGATGGAGCAGGAATGAAATAATTCAAAAGAGTACAAAAAAGCGGCACGATATAAAGAAAGACGCCGTATTCAAGACCGCAAAAAGAGCACAACCAAAAGGAGAGTGAACAGAAGGATGGGATAACAGCAAATGCCAGAGCAACCATGAACAATTAGGAAGGAGGAGAAAATGGAGTGAGTAGAATCAATGGCAGAAGACACATAAGACAACAGACCTTGGCGTAGCTGTGGGGACAGACAGCCATGACCCAGTTGTCTCTGTAGGAGCAGCGAGGCGTGGTGAAGAAGGGGATGTTGCGGACCACCTGGCTGGCTGCGTGACCAGTCACACTGCCGTCCACGTCGTGGAAGGTGGCTTGGCGGACCCCGTCCAGGAAGGAGTAAAAAGGCACCGTATCGTTGCCCCAGAACACCCAATTGCCTTGCGACTGCAAATTGGAAGACATTCATGGTAGAGTAGCATAGTAGAGAGTAGTAGAAAATAGAAGTAGAGAGATAATAATTTCTCACAATTCAAAGCATAATCAAAGACGATTTCTTCGCCCTTATTGAAAGAGGTCGCGATTTCAGTTCCCAATCAATTTTGTGCAATATTCTAACGCATATCATTTACGACATGTCGTCTCTGGTCTCCTAGTTTTGAAACGAAAGGCGAGTCTCAGTGCAGAGAGGGTGAGGGTGGGGGAAATGAACATCTAAGCACTTTATACGAGTCTCGCACCCACACGAAGTACTTTTGCTGCCATATCTGCAATGTTCTCCATCATGCCACATAGTCATAGATGTAATATTACATTACCGCAGCTGACTTGCATCCACGATGTGCTTTCGCGGTTGTCAGTTCCGTTCACCACCACTTCAGCGCCTGCCATCTAAGACAAACGCTGCAACCAACCATCATTCCTTCAGACTGTAAAACTACTCGGCCATTGACCTACCCTATTTGCAACGTGGCGGTCAACGACACAGCGCCTAGACGGTGGTTCACACTCACTTCATCACAGAAGCCAAACTTGATGTCCTGGACGCTGGAGTGGGCAGTGGAGGGGTACGGGTTGCCCGGATGACTCCAGCTGATGGCACCGGCAGGTCGCCACGCCTGAAAGTTGGACGGGGCGTCGAAGCGGTCGTTCCAGTGCTTGGGTTTGAAGCGGTCGAAGTAGACATTGGTGACGTAGATCGGTCCTTGGAAAAAGTCCACGCCCGTCACGGGAATGTTTCTGCATGGAAAGAATAGAACTTGCTTGAATTCCAGATGTAAGAGCATGGTAGCGAGCACATATAATGGCATCCACATAAGCAGATGAACAGACAGAGACAGAAGAAAAGGCACACAGTAAAATCCCGCATGGATGAATTCATTCACACGCGCAACAGACTGTCAGACTAAATACACTATTTGATCAGTTGATTTACTAATCTGTAGCATAGATCCACCAGTGGGAGAGATTAGCAGATGCAATAAAAATATTACCGCTTTAAAATGTAGGGACCACTGTGGCAGAAGCCAGGAAGAAACTTACGGATTGTTGAAGGGTAAGGAGTGGTCGAACTTCATCGTCAAGCCACCTTTCGAGAAGGTAGTGGGCATGCCCTTGTTGTCAGTCTCGCCGATGACGATGCTGTCCTTCAGATGCTGGGCAGTGTTGGACGACGAGTGCGAAGACGCAAATCCTCGAGGGGCGTCAGCAAGACTGCATGAAGAGGAACACCCCAATGTATTAGAACATTCCAGAGTTGTAAAGACAGTGTTCTTGAACAACACAATGCAGAAAGGTTGTCGAGAGAATGGCTAGAGAATGCCTGCACAAGGACAATGCTGCTGCGAAGACAACATTTCTCCTTTCATCCGCCTGACAAATCTGAGCGAAGATCGGCTTGTGTCTTGAAAAAGGGTGTAACGTTCCTCCAGATCCACCCACTGTTTGCAAACCTTTTGGCAAATTTGGACAGAAACGAACCAGACAGTTCGCAAATACTTTTGCAGGAAATTTCTCTCTCAAGAGCCATGAAAAGCGACTGCAAGGTTTTCCAGAAAATCTTAGCAGGGAGTCGCGGGAGTATACAGAGATACAACAAAAAACAGTCTATTTGGTAGAATTAGATGTATTGACAAAATATCAAGTACTCATTTGGTATTTAGACATGTATGTTGTAGGATGATATTGACACTCATTTAGGGAGCGAAATAAGATTATACCAGAGAAAAGAGCACAATCACCAAGCCAATGCTTCTAAGCTCCAAAGGAACCTTATGACAGCTGTTTGGGCAGGAGAATCCGTACATGATGATGTACTTGTACACGTATGCAAACCCTTGTGATGCGACATAAGCTAGTTTGAAGCTCACCTTGAGTTAGTGATAACGATGTTGCCCCCACTGCACCAGATATTCTGGAACATGTTCTTGTAAGCCGTCAGTCTGGAAAATCAATGCCTGCTATGCACAACATGGCTGGTGTCTCTTTCAAATAGACCTATATCACAACTATCTCGCGATGATTATAATACAATCATACCTAGAAATGTAACATCTGTAGATTCATTTGTGACCCGTTTCAACTCGCAAACATTTAGTAGAATATTATTTGCATGATCTTGACTCGTTCCTTGTCGTACATTAAAGACACGAAAGCGGCGAGTATTCACGTACTATACCAAATTTACATGGATATGGTATGAAATTCAGTATTTGACACGACCACAAAGTGCCCAGTCAAAATGTTCGCAGACGATACCAAGCTGTACACCAGGAGTGACGTTGAGGGGGGACCGCAGGACTTACAAACCGACCTTGACAAACTACAGATCTGGTCTGAAGAGTGGCTTCTAAAGTTCCACCCGCAGAAATGCAGTGTTGTGAAGATGGGGTCCAAAAAGACACAAGCGACATACTTCATGAACAGTAAAGATGCTGATGGAAAACCCCAGAGATTGCAGCTTGCGGAGAGTGGTGCAGAAAAGGACCTCGGAGTGATGATTGACAGCACTTTATCCTTCAAGGACCAAGTAGCACATGCAACATCGAAGGCAAACCGTGTCATTGGAGTCATCCGCCGGTCTTTCGACTATCTGACAGAGCAGACCTTCGTCCTGCTGTACAAAAGCTTGGTGAGACCCAGATTGGAGTACGGCCACTGTGTCTGGCAACCACACATGAAAACGCTATGCAGTGACATCGAGGACGTTCAGCGTAGGGCAACCAAACTGCTGTCATCACTCAGAAACAAGACGTACCCAGAGAGACTCCGAGCACTCAAACTCCCAACCCTGGAGCACAGACGCAAGAGAGGAGATATGATAGAGGTGTACAAATACCTCCATGGTTACTACGATGTGCAGAAACCAACGTTCAAGCTGTCCAGCAACACTAAATTGCGTGGAAACTCGCTGAAACTCCATAAAGACAGCTTTCGGCTGAACATCAGGAAGAACTTCTTCTCACAACGTATCATCAAAACCTGGAATAACCTACCAGATGCAGTTGTCACAGCTGCCTCAGTCCATGACTTCAAAGTTGCACTCGACGAACACTGGAAAGATCTCCCCACCCTCTACACACCAGAATGCCAAAATATGCAATAGATCTAGTAGTTAGCCCGCCACGCATTGCAGCAAAGTTAGTTTATCACATGGAACGTCGAACAGGCCTCACAAAAGGCCTCAAACGTCGTAAAAGTCAAGTCAAGTCAAGTCAAGTCAAGTCAAGTAGTGTTAACTATTCATTTCTGAAACTATTTCTTTTGTTCGAGGTGAACATCCGATCGTTTGATAGACGTCATCGTTGATGGAAACTACTTCATGTTCATGATAAACTTTTGATGATTGAACAGATAGTATTGTCGCTTCTTCAAGGGAATTCTACAATAACTACTTGTGCGTCATCCCTAACCAAACGAGAGGGGAAACAATCTGCATTGATTTTGGTAAATGTATCTCAAAAAGCAATAAAATGCTGACAAAAAATTTTGGCCTGACATTTTGTACAAGATAGTCGACTTTGAAATTATACACGCATTTGCCAGATCACAGAGAAAAATCGCAAAACTGAGAGGCTACCTGGTGATGTAAGAGGTGGCTTTGGCACTCCTTTTGTTGAACGGGTCTACGAGAGGATCGTGACGGTTGATGAGATCATGGCCGTTTTCAGGAATGTTTACACCGTCCTGCACTCCAGCGTTTGTGATACCACGATCGAAGAACAGGCCACGCTGTGACACAAATACAATAAAGCACTGGTGTGTTCCGCTGCTGACAATAACTTTTGGAAGAAGAGAGCGTGTGGTGTATGTACAATGACGTGAGAGCTCTTTTTGAAAGACAGACTTCTGTACCTGGATATTTCTTCTGAGTATTCATGAAACGGTTGGAACGTAACATTGGGCATAATGCAAAGAAGCACTACTGTGAAATATCCTCTGCTGAAAGACTTTAAAATATTTTATTTCAAAAATTCAATTAGATAAACGAAGACAAAACTGACAAAGTGAGACCAACTTACTGACAACAAAGCAACAGCAAATACAGAACAATATATAATAAATCTGAACGCAAGTAAAATTTATAGAATTTTATGAATGGGGAGAGAAGCGACACAAGAAAGTGTCCCTGACAGTCAAGTCAGGCTCTGTGACGAGGAAGATGAATAACATGAATCACAAGCCATTTTTCTCAGAAGTCAACAGTGCTAATAAGTTAGGATATAAACAAATCACGGTCATTTACATTCAGGTTTGATCAGAAGAAATCAACGCATCTGAAGGGTAGTACAACAAGTTGCTCGATGAGAGCGGGAGAGGGGGACAATCAGGAGAAAACTGAACTAAACTGGTTTCTTGCCAGGCCGACATCCCATTCAAAGCTTTTGGTCTCTCTCTCTCTCTCTCTCTCTCTCTCTCTCTCTCTCTCTCTCTCTCTCATTCATACACACACATTATATGTGTGTGCGTGTGTGTGCGTGTGCGTGCGTGTGTGTGTGCGTGTGTGTGTGTGCG
>JAWQFJ010026696.1:12500-32500 GCA_034096865.1 Theodoxus fluviatilis | reverse complement strand
GAAACTCCTACAAACGGGAGTGTGCAGGCATGATTTTTCATGATCAGGCTTATTTACATATGAAAGTTTCACTTCGATATCATGCACGTGGAAGTCTCATTAGGTGTGCATACACGTAGATAAAACTCAGAGTTTTTCACGTGACGCTCTTCTTTCTTTCTTTCTTTCTTTCTTTCTTTCTTTCTTTCCTTCCGTCCTTATTTCTTTCTTTCCCCAAACCCACCCACCTACCACCACCACCCTCCTCGTACTATTCCTCCTCCTTTTCTTCTCACTCCTACCACTACTTATAACGCTGCTCTTCTTGCCACTAGTGCTGCCACTACACAACTACTGATATCACCATAACCTCCCTCGGCACTAGAGTTTCCTGTCTTTACCTCGAGTCCGTCGGTGCCGTGGATGGTGACACAGCGGGCGAAGGTGTGGTGGATAGAGATGTTCCTCAGCCAGGCACCGTCGGCGTCGTCACACATGTGGAAGTGCAGTGGGTAGCGGCCTGGCAGCACAGACACAAACATACAGAGTAAAAGACAAAGCTGCAGGTTGTGTATAGCAACTTAGCACCCAATGCCGGGTCTCAAAGCACTTTGTATTTTACTGTCTGAATGTATCACCGCGATCAATCCCTTACTGGCACCCGACGACAAGCAGCAAAAAAAACACATGGACCACGCACAGCCACGTAGGAGCACAATTTTCCCACCTTGGGGAATTGTCGAACGCGATGCTGACTCGCGGCTGCATACATAGGTTAATTGCACTCCAGGGCGCCAGCACTTCTGTCAAAAGTACCCAGCATTTATCCTGGGTGGGAGGAGGAAATGCGAGTTAAGAGCCTCGCTCGACGAAGCAACTCTAGCTGTCTCGCAGCTTCGAGCGCCATTGCCGCCAACCACAAGCGACAGCAAGCGAGCGTTCTCACCACTGGACAAGAGCCCCGAGTAACGTTGCGATCACAGGCACGAAATAGGTGTCTAGAGAGTAGTGGACGGCTAGTTCTAAAGTTGAGCTAAGACGTGTCTCTGTGGACGAGTGGTTAGCGCGCTGGACCTGCAGTTCCTTGCAGCTGGTGTATGCGGCGTGCGAAACTGCGCGGATCCCAAGAGTTGCATCCTTGAGCAAGGCGCTTCATTAATATTGCTTCTCCCATCGAAGAGTAAAACGGGTACCTGTGAGGGCTGAGCTGGAAAATTGTGACAGCTAACTTTGGCGCAATCATCCGCAGCCTGGGTGCAAGCTCGCCAGGGAGTTGGGGTGGAGTCAGAGTGATGAAAAGAGTGGCCCGATGACCAGGGGTTAAAGCGCGCGGTTTGAGCATCCGTTGATGGATGGAAACATGCTATATAAAAAGGCACCTTTACCTTGAATAGAATCGCCGACATGAACTATTTAGAAAGCAGAGACAACGTACCGGTGTGAGCTGCCTGGCCTAAGTGGAACAGCTCAACTCCCTCGACATGGACAGCTTTGAAGCCTCTGAGAACCTGAAAGCAAAATTTCCGAACTCTTTTTAGTCATTGTCTTTTTCGTTTTCAGCATCATCAAAATGGAACATACAGATACCAAACTCGGTTTTTAAAGTAATACTATCAACGGTGTGTGTGTGTGTGTGTGTGTGTGTGTGAGTGTGTGTGTGTGTGTGTGGTTGTGTGTGTGAGTGTGTGTGTGTGTGTGTGTGTGTGTGTGTGTGTGTGTGTGTGTGTGTGTGTGTGTGTTGTGCGTGTGTGTGTGTGTGTGTGTGTGTGTGTGTTTGTGTGTGTGTGTGTGTGTGTGCGTGTGTGTGTGTGTGTGTGTGTATGTGTGTGTGTGTTGTGCGTGTGTGTGTGTGTTGTGCGTGTGTGTGTGTGTGTGTGTGTGAGTGTGTGTGTGTGTGTGTGTTGTGCGTGTGTGCGTGTGTGTGTGTGTGTGTGTGTGTGTGTGTGTGTGTGTGTTTCAATTTAGTCACAACAGTTACAGCTTGATACAGTTACGTCACAAACCACCGAAAAGCGTCGTTTGAAAGTTGTTAGTATACGACGTCTTTTGTTGCTTTCAATTATCTCATGTTGTCGGAAATTACGAAAATTCAGGAGATCGTCTTCGAGTATACTCAGATCTCATCATTATACCTTTGTTAGGTTGCATCTGACCACCTTCAGGCTTCCAAGTGTACATCACATTTAACATGATATTCCCAGCAAAGGTAACGTCCGCAACAACAACAACAAACTTCAGAGTAGCCGAGAGCATGTTAGAGCAGGAGACCTTCATTTGACCGCCGTTTGTGTCCTCCTTGAGAAGCTGGCACGCTTCCTCCTCCGTGGTAGTGGAGCTGAAGCACTGGCTTTCCATCTCGCCCTCCACCAGGATGTTCCGCGTCAGCAGCGCCACCTCCGCTCGCTCGTCCACGCCGTAAGTTATCTCCCCGAAGTGAGAGTACTGGAATTCTCCTGCAGGTGAAAGTATAAACTTTTTTTATACAAAAATGTTTCAGAACATATCGTACTACTGCAAAGGTTGCAGTCGAATTGTCTTTTTTTAATGCTCTTTCGAAAATATTTGGGTGGACTTTTCTTCATAGAAGTAAATATTCCCAATAAAAGTGAACAGTCGCTACGTAGCAAAAGGGTTCAGAAGAAAAACAACAACAACATTTTTGTGGTAGATTAGATGAGAAACCACACCCACAGAATATAAAAAAATAGTAATTCTGTTTTTACAGTACCTTTATCGCATGTCCGGCTGTACAATAAAAAGACCCATGTTTGAAAAACCAGAAAATAAGTTGACCATCAGCTATTGAAAATTTGTCGACAGCAAGCTCCAGTAGACAAACTGTCGGTAAATGCATTGAACACCTGGTGCCCTCGATACTCGGCCCTGTGTAAATATGACAACATTTGAGATGAGGACTGACAACATCAAGACAATTCGCATTGTCTGACACCTACCATCCAGTCGTATCTCGTTGCTGGCGCAAGTGTCACAAGGTCGAATTCTGAAAGTCTCCGCTTGACGCCAGTCAAAGTCAGTGGACGTGATTACGATCTCGTCTCCTGCAAGCAAGCAAGTGCACAATTTTAACTAAAAGCTAGTTTGTAGAGATCAAAAATGGCCATCACGATGTCAACTTTTATTTAGTGCTTGTTTAAACCAATGGGTATCTCTACAGAGATTTCCCCTCCCTGATAGATATATTCAGCTCATGACACGTAAAGATTCCACCTAGTCACAGCTATGAATATTTTTCGAATCACTCAGGTTAACGAATAAGAGAGAAGCCTTCTTGATTTGTCAGGGTACGCACACGCAAATAACAGTATTGAGATAATAATAATAATAATAATAATAATAATAATAATAATAATAATGTGTGGATTTATATGGCGCCTTACCATGAGTTAAGACATGCTCAAGGCGATGTTTAGAAAACACACTGTCATTAGGCAACGAATTCGAAAGCAAGTGTTTTTTCATAGTTGCTTTTTAACGCTCAGGAGTCTTAACTCGCTGCATACTTTATCCACCTGGTGACTTGGTCAATTGATTGATGTTCTGCCAGCACCCGACAGCGGACAAACATTAAGAACCAAACAATGAGACACGTGAACGGGCATGCACATCAACAACAATGCTTAAGTTTTTATTCGATCTACTGACTGGGACGAATCATTGAAAAAGCAAAAAAGGGACATGCAAAAATCTATGTAAGGCACACAGAATTAGTATTCATCTCGCGTGCATAAGTCGACGTCACAAATGTGACACTATGTGCAATGAAAAACGCACAAGAGCAACTGACCCACGTTCCAGCTGCTGACGTCATCAGCCAGCCTGATGACGGGGTAGGCCACGTCTGTGTGCAGGACCATGAAGTCCACTCCGTCAGGCAGCGACATGCTACGTGCTGTGCTGACCGCGCTGCGAACCAGGAACTTCCGCTCCTTGGCAGAATCTACTACACTGAGGGGCGCCGTCTGCGTGAACCCTGACCCTGCTTTCACCTCTGCCCTTTCCTCCGCTGTGCTTGTAGGATGGCCTGCAAACACAGTCAAGCTTTCAGGTCCAAGCAGTGAAGAAGAGAAGAAGGCAGGTGTAGGGTGAATAGAGGGATATATATAGAGAATGCGAGGAATCAAACATGATGGTCAAGCCGTGTCCATAGCCCTTTGATCACAGAAGATGCTTATCATTCACACGCTATTGAAAGGGAAAACTGAGTGTGACATGTTACGCTAACTTGTAAAGGACAGATCGTAAACATAATTTTGAAAAGATTTTACAACACAGGCAGAGGCTGATGCAACTAATCCACTTCTGTTATGCTCGATGAGGGGTCTCACTGTCCACCTTTTTTAGAGTGCAAAGTTTTTGCTTTCAGTGACGGAAAATATGCTGTAATTTACCGCTAAGTCATCTTTGTTGTTAATGCTTCTTGATTCACTTAATATATAATGCCCTGTGCAGGCATAACGAAGTGAACAAACTGATTCATCAAGACCTGTATGTTGTCTAGAGTCCAATCAGTTAGTTGGTGAGACGATCGAAACGGAGTAATTGTTGCATAACTCCTCACGACACGCTTCAAAACAATATTTCTCACTACTGATTGTCTGATTCGGGACAAAAATCACTGCATCTTGTTACAGACATACGTCTTCACTTACTACGAGGGATCTTTTAAAAAATCCTTCCATTGCTAATCGTATATGGCGACAGTTGACACGTTGAAAAGCAAAGGTAAAATGATGTTCATCTGCAAGTCAATTCCTATTTAACATGTCCCTTCCTGCATTCCCACTATCATGAACTTTTTCTGAAAGCGAGCAGTTACCTTTCCTGGTAATGAAGGCGTAGGCCTGGTTGCCCGTCACCTGGCGGAGCTGACTGGAGCCGGCCGTCAGCCCTCCCAGGGACTCGATGGCGGAATACAGAACTTCCCAGGGTCGGGCAGGAAGGCGTTCCACTCCCAGGTCTCTGTTTACCGCCACACCCACCACCTTGCCACTCGGCACACCTGCAGTGAGACACACACAGACCTCACTTTCCCTATCATCATCATCATCATCATCAACAGCAGCAGCAGCATCTTCATCATCATGATCATCATCATGATCATCATCATCATCATGAATCATCATCATGAATCATCATCATCATCATCATCATCATCATCATCATCATCATCATCATCATCATCAATCATCATCATCAATCATCACTCGTCAATCATCATCATCAATCATCAATCGTCAATCGTCAATCGTCATCATCAATCATCAATCGTCAATCGTCAATCGTCAATCGTCAATCGTCAATCGTCGTCATCGTCATCATCGTCACCGTCGTCGTCGTCGTCATCGTCGTCATCGTCGTCATCGTCGTCATCCTCGTCGTCGTCGACGTCTTCGTCATCCTCGTCGTCGTCGTCGTCCTCGTCCTCGTCGTCGTCGTCATCGTCGTCATCCTCGTCGTCGTCCTCGTCGTCGTCGTCGTCGTCCTCGTCGTCGTCGTCGTCGTTAGCGTCAGCGTCAGCGTCAGCGTCGTCAGCGTCAGCGTCAGCGTCGGCGTCGTCGGCATCGGCATCGTTATCGTCATCGTCATCATCATCATAACCACCACCAGCAGCAGCATCACCATCATCATCATCGTCGTCGTCGTCGTCGTCATCATCATCGTCAGTGTTGTCATAATCATTGTTACCATTATCATATCATTATCATCGTCGTCGTCACCAACATCATCGCCATCAAAGTTGTTGCGAAGCAGACCCACCGTCAATGAAAGACAGGAAATCGCTGATGGAGACATTTCCTTGCTCGCCGTTCTCCCCAGTGGGAAGGACGATGAAGTCAAAGATGGTGCCATCATCGTTCCACACCACCACCTGCAGTCCGCTTTGCATCTCCTTGCCCAGACTGGAGCTCTGTGGAAAATCAGAGACTGCTACGTATACTAACAATGTATGTGCCATTGTTCCCTCGTTCGATTCCTGTTTGCGTTTTCATGTACCCGTTTACGTCCTGGCTCTCGCAGCTATCTGCTTTTTTGTGTCCTCCTATGAAAGCATTCTCTTTATCACAAAGAGGTAGTGAGCCGGTGTCAGACTATTAGATTGCGACGAAGAAAAAGAACAAGCAAAAGCAAGACCGGAGTCTGAGTAATAGTATCCTCGAGAGAGAAATACAGGCCCTGAAGAGGACAGTTTGTGGGAGGGCTGATGGCACGTGTAAGCGGAGCGTGTGGCTTGGCTCTACGTGGCGATGGCGTCAAACCCGGTGTTGTAGAGCGCAGAAAGCTGGCAAGCTTTCGGGGAGATACTTCTTCAACGCCGGGCTCGTCGCCATCGCCACGTAGAGCCAAGCCACACGCTCCGCTTACAAGTGCCATCAGCCCTCCCACAAACAGCCCTCTTCAGGGCCTGTATTTTTCTCGAGAGGATACTATTACTCAGACTCCGGTCGTGCTTTTTCTTTTTTCTTTTTCTTCGTCGTATTTATCACAAATTCTGGACAAAATATTTCCCCGAATCCCCTAAGTGAACGTAATATAGTCTGCCCCTCTTACATTCTGTGCAGTCCTCCGCTCGTGCACGTGTGTGAGTGCGCGTGTATGTATTTAGGTTTCTCTTTGCCTGCCTATCTGCCTGTTTGTCTCTCTCCTGTCTCTCTCCTGTCTCTCTCCTGTCTCTCTCTCTCTCTCTCTCTCTCGCTCTCTCTCTCTCTCGCTCTCGCTCTCTCTCTCTCTCTCTCTCTCTCTCTCTCTCTCTCTCTTTCTGAGTTGGTGTTCACCGAAGACTGTCAATAGCATGTTAAAAATAAAATAAAGAAGACACCATTGTAGCAAAGAAGGAAAACCAAGACAGCAACCTTGTCTACATTATCATGGTCTGTTTGAATTATTCATTTGGGCGCGAACTAGGTGGAAGATTAAAACTATCTACACCAAAACATATCTGCATGTACGTTTTTTGCTCTGAATTTAGTTTTTTTATGGATAAAAAGAGATTCAGACTCTTTCTCTTATTCTGGACTCCACCCAAAAAGCCTCCCGGCGGACTCACGCTCGAACATCTACGTAAATTCAAGGTCTTGTCAGCATGGCAATCTAGCTTGTAAAAGTCCCACATCCATCGCCCTCGGGAGACATTTGACAATAGCAAATGTCCCGCCGGCCACGCTTCGTTGGATAGATGAGATTTGCGATAGTCATACACGAATACACTTTGACAGCGTTACACAGTAGCCAAGCGGAGCCGAGCCTTGCTAGCCACCTATCTCTTAAATTGTCCTCAGGAAATGTTCTGTTAAGAAAATGTTATATGTTCCTCTCTGTGTTACTCTGTAAATTTGTTCTTTCATTTTAAAAAGTTCGTATACTTATGATAGCAAAATGAAGAAGTTGCAGTGAGAAAAAAGGACTGGAACTTGGACTCTCACACAGTGTTTCCCCCAGAAAACTACCGAAAATGGGCTAACTGACTAACTGACTAAATGAATGATTCACAGACATTTAAAAAACCAGGCAGAGATACGGAATGTCAGTTCATCATTGCATTTGAGAGAGGGGAGCGTATTCATGTTTATGTAGGTGTACTGATATGTCCAAGCCAGATCAAATGTGAAACACATGTGCCAACAGTACGTGGAAGGGCAGACCAGTTGTGATTGGTCCCTCAGAAATGAATCGCTCTGTGCCTTTAGTGATTTTCAGATGTGTATATCACCGTCAAGTACACTATACTCTTCAATAAAATACAAAAATCATTATTATATTTGCAGAGATTGTTGAGTTATGACAGCTCGAATAAATATGTACAAAAATAGACTTTTTCAAGAAAACAGATTTTCGGGTTTGAGCTACATTTTGAATAGAAACACCCTACTCGTAATGAAGCTACTTCAAGGAATTTTTTCCCAGAGCTAATTCTTACTCATAACCCTCAAAGGCCAACAAAAATGAGCTACGCAGTTTGAGAAGAACCCGTGGCGTGTAACCATACCAGAAACCTTACCGAGATGCTCGCGAGATCGACGGAAGCAATGTAATGATGAGTAGGGGACGAATGTTTTCCACGCTGAAATTGCCGTGTCTATCTAATTCTAAAGACGTCAAACGTACTCATTTAGCGGTAGAATCGAAATCTGAAACTGTCGGTGTATACCTGTACGTTGGAATGGTTCAGCTCTCTAAATCGCCTCCTCGCTGCAGTGATTCCCTTGGATGAAATATCGGCCCAATGTTGATTTGAACAAAGTATGTAAGCAACTCAGTTTGAGAGGACGAGTCACCTTCCTGACAGGATTGGGGAGACTCACCCTGTGGTCGTAGATCTTGCCACACGTCTGGTGGGCGGCAGGCATGGTCTGCACCAGTTTGGTCCAGGGCTTCTTCTCTGCTCCGTGCAGCTCCAGCGTGGCCCCAGCACTCACGCCCAGGAACTTCTTGCCAAAGTCCGCGTGGGAGTGCGTACTGTTCACCCGCCCTGTCCACACACACCACAGCAGTGCACAATGTGACGCACAAAGTGCCCAGAACATTGTCAGAACATGTCACATAATCGAAAAGGAAATATGTGAGGAGAGGCGCGGGGAGAAAGAGAGAGAGAGAGAGGGAGAGAGAGAGAGAGAGAGAGAGAGAGAGAGAGAGAGAGAGAGAGAGAGAGAAAGAGAGAGAGACAGACAGACAGAGAGAGACAGAGAGAGACACAGAGAGAGAGAGAGATACATAGAGAGAGACACACATATATATATATATATATATATATAGAGAGAGAGAGAGAGAGAGAGAGTGAGAGAGAGAGAGACAGACAGAGACAGACAGAGACAGACAGAGAGAGAGAAAAACCCACAATATGCGAGCTTCTGCATCCCGACGAGACTGTTTCTTTCTTGTCTTGATGTTCTCCTGCCTGTGGTTACGGACATTGTGAACCACTCCCTGAAATCAGGACAGTTTCCGGCTGCACTGAAAACAGCTGTTGTGAAGCCTCTGTTAAAGAAACATGGTCTAGACAGTTTAAAATTGGAGAACTATCGTCCTGTGTCCAATCTAAGTTTTCTCTTAAAGATCCTCGAGAAAGCTGTATGCACAAGGCTGCGGGACCACTTGCTCAGGTACAACCTGATACCAAAGTTGCAGTCAGCGTATCGTCCTGATCACAGCACTGAAACGGCTCTTCTAAGAGTCATAAATGATCTTTTGTGTGCTGCAGACGTCGCAGAAGTAGGGATTGTTGTGCTACTGGACCTCTCAGCAGCCTTCGACACAATTGACCACGGCATACTCATCGACCGTCTGGCATATCTTGGTCTGTCATCTGAGGTCCTTAACTCGTACAAGAGCTACCTGACAGGAAGAACACAGAAATTTCTGGTGAAGGGTTCGAGGTCGGACTTAGTAGCAGTCACCTGTGGGGTCCCCCAGGGATCAATTCTCGGCCCGATCCTGTATTCTCTCTACATTAAACACGTTAGCAATATTATTGATAAACACGAGGTCCAACATCATATTTTTGCTGACGACACAATGCTCTAGCCAGTTTGTGCTCCTAACCGAAATGATTTTATCGATACGAAATCGGCGCTAGAGAGGTGCTGTTCAAATCTGAAAAAATGGATGGACAGAAATAAACTTAAACTGAATGAAGAGAAAACTGAAGTAATCATCGTCGAAACCAAATCCAATTTGGACAAAATCAGTGAAAACACTGTCATGATAGGCGATGTCAGGGTGACACCGTCTGAGTGGATCAAATATCTAGGCGTGAAATTTGACAAGCATCTTTCTCTAGAACCCCACATTCGTCAGGTGACGTCATCTGCTCACTTGAATCTCCGACGAATTCGGAGCATCAGACACTGCTTGACGGAGAGGACTACTGCGACCCTGGTGCTATCCTTGGTCCTATCAAAGCTGGACTATTGTAACAGTCTTCTTACTGGAGCGAATCAGTATCAGATACGACAATTCCAGCGGCTCCAAAACATTTCCGCACGACTAGTGAAGCGCTCCCCTAGGTGGGCAAGCGTCTCGCCGGTTCTGGAGTCCCTTCACTGGCTGCCCATCAAAGATCGCATCCAGCACAAGTGTTTGTGCAATGTGTACAAGTGTGTTTCAGGTGCTGCTCCACAGTATCTTTCCGATCTTGTACAAGACTATAAACCGTCGAGAGTTCTCCGATCATCAGGGAGACTTCTTCTCTGTGCTCCCTCGAAACACCTAAAGGGATTCGGAGAGAGAGCCTTCTCATACACTGGTCCAAGATTCTGGAATGCAGCCCCAGAAGAATTGAGAAGGTCAGAGAACCTGGTCAGCTTCCGGAAAAAAAACTTAAGACCTTTTTGTTTAAGACAAATTGTGGGCGCTTTGAGCATGCCTCGGCGTGAGAATAGCACGTTATAAAAGCTAATACATACATACATGCATACATACATACATACATACATACACACACACACACACAAACACACACAAATACACACACACATACATACATACATACATATCAACAGAATTTTAGTCACCAAAGTTGTACAATATCTATACATGGTGGATAAATACATACACTCGAAATATAAAGCCGTCATGTATGAGCCCACAGTCTATGTCACAAGGAGGGAACCCCAAGTAAGAGAAATATCAGACTACAACATTTCTTATTTCCCACACTACACTGAGATGGACAGGAGTGTCTTACTGCTGTAAAGCTCACCGACTCAAGGGAGATAATCGAGTTGCAACGGCACATTTCATGTATGAGAAACATACATACATACATACATACATACATACATACATACATACATACATACATACATACATACATACATACATACATACATACATACATACATACATACAAAGAGAGAAAGACAGACAGACACACAGACACAGAGAGAGAGACACAGACAGACAGACAGACACACATACATACAGACAGACAGACAGACAGACACACAGACAGACAGACACACAGACAGACGCACACAGAGACAGACAGGCAGACAGACAGACACACACACAGACAGACACACACAGAGACAGACAGACAGACACACACACACATACAGACAGACAGACACACAGACACACAGACAGACAGACAGACAGTCAGACAGACAGACACACACACACACAGACAGACACACAGATAGACAGACACACAGATAGATAGACAGACAGACAGACACACAGACAGACGGACGGACGGACGGACGGACGGACGGACGGACGGACGAACGGACGGACGGACGGACGGACAGACAGTCAGACAAAGACGTAGAGAGGGAAAACAGAAAAATGTAGACAGACGGATAAACATAGAAAGTGACAGACAGGCAGCCAGACGAACGGATGGACGGAGTGACAGTCACAAACCCAAAAACGGATGGAAGGCACGACAGACGCAAAACAAATAATAACGAGACTATCAGTATTAATGTGTTTCAAAAATACATTTTAATTACAAAAGCATCTCACTAAAATGACTTGGAGGATAAACAGGTAATCTGCTATTCATATAACGAATTAAATAAAGTTCAAGGTTATTACGCGCGGAAGCTTATAGAAAAGCATATTTTGGTGTCATGGATATTTAAATCGAATGTCTTGTTAATCGATGCACGTCTAACTCTGTAAGCACTTATCTGTACTCGTGTTTGTATTAAAAAGTCGTTTATCTGTGTATTTGTCCACTTGTAAGAAGTCATGTTTTAAAGTTAATTTATCCGAACGGAATAAATCAGCGTTTGGATGGTAAACAAAATAGAACATTCGCTTATCTTTTCAAAATGTCATCTTAGGCGTCACAACATTAATGTCAAGAAGCTGACTATACACGACTGTTTTGTTGCCCGCAATAACAGCAGCGGGCTGTATAGGCACTTTCGCAAACAAAGAACACGTAGACGGGTTTGTCAGACTTCCCTCATAATGGGCGCCCCCCGGCTGAGTGAGAGGTACTTGGATGGAAAATGGCCAAAACAAGCCCTTGTTTCACCTACGTTTCACTCCGGGTGACATTTCCAACCTCCACTCCTGCCCCCCTCCTGCCCCCCCTCCTGCCCCTCCACTCCTGCCCCTCCACTCCTCCCCCCTCCACTCCTGCCCCCTCCACTCCTGCCCCCTCCACTCCTGCCCACTCCACTCCTGCCCCATCCACTCCTGTCCCCTCCACTCCTGCCCCCCCCACTCCTGCCCACTTCACTCCTGCCCCCTTCACTCCTGCCCCCTCCACTCCTGTCCCCTCCACTCCTGCCCCCCACTCCAGCCCCCTCCACTCCTGCCCCCCACTCCTGCCCCCTCCACTCCTGCCCCCTCCCCTCCTGCCCCCTCCACTCCTGCCCCCCACTCCAGCCCCCTTCACTCCTGCCCCCTCCACTCCTGCCCCCTTCACTCCTGCCCCCTCCACTCCTGCCCACTTCACTCCTGCCCCCCACTCCTGCCGCCTCCAATCCTGCCCCCTCCACTCCTGCCCACTTCACTCCTGCCCCATCCACTCCTGTCCCCTCCACTCCTGCCCCCCCACTCCTGCCCACTTCACTCCTGCCCCCTCCACTCCTGCACCCCACTCCTGCCCCCTCCACTCCTGCCCACTTCACTCCTGCCCACTTCACTCCTGCCCCCCACTCCTGCCCCCCACTCCGGCCCCCTCCACTCCTGCCCCCCACTCCTGCCCCCTCCACTCCTGCCCCCTCCACTCCTGCCCCCTCCACTCCTGCCCACTTCACTCCTGCCCCCCACTCCAGCCCCCTCCACTCCTGCCCCCCACTACTGCCCCCTCCACTCCTGCCTCCTGCCCCCTCCACTCCTGCCCCCCACTCCAGCCCCCTCCACTCCTGTCCCCCACTCCTGCCCCCTCCACTCCTGCCCCCTCCACTCCTGCCCCCCACTCCTGCCCACTTCACTCCTGCCCCCTCCACTCCTGCCCCCTCCACTCCTGCCCACTTCACTCCTGCTCCCCACTCCTGCCCCCCACTCCAGCCCCCTCCACTCCTGCCCCCCACTACTGCCCCCTCCACTCCTGCCTCCTGCCCCCTCCACTCCTGCCCCCCACTCCAGCCCCCTCCACTCCTGCCCCCCACTCCTGCCCCCTCCACTCCTCCCCCCACTCCTGCCCCCCACTCCTGCCCCCTCCACTCCTCCCCCCTCCACTCCTCCCCCCACTCCTCCCCCCTACTCCTCCCCCCACTCCTGCCCCCCCACTCCTGCCCCCCCACTCCTGCCCCCACTCCTGCCCCCCACACCTGCCCCCTCCACTCCTCCCCCTCCACTCCTGCCCCTCCACTCCTGCCCCCTCCACCCCTCCCCCCACTCCTGTCCCCTCCACTCCTACCCCCTCCACTCCTGCCCCCTCCACTCCTGCCCCCTCCACTCCTGCCCCCTCCACTCCTGCCCCCTCCACTCCTGCCCCCTCCACTCCTGCCCCCTCCACTCCTGCCCACTTCACTCCTGCCCCCTCCACTCCTGCCCCCTCCACTCCTGCCCCCTGCACTCCTGCCACCCACTCCTGCCCCCTCCACTCCTGCCCACTTCACTCCTGCCCCCTCAACTCCTGCCCCCTCCACTCCTGCCCCCTCCACTCCTGCCCACTTCACTCCTGCCCACTTCACTCCTGCCCCCTCCACTCCTGCCCCCTTCACTCCTGCCCCCTCCACTCCTGCCCCCCACTCCTGCCCCCTCCACTCCTGCCCACTTCACTCCTGCCCCCTTCACTCCTGCCCCCTCCACTCCTGCCCCCTCCACTCCTGCCCCCTCCACTCCTGCCCCCTCCACTCCTGCCCCCTCCACTCCTGCTCACTTCACTCCTGCCCCCTCCACTCCTGCCCCTCCACTCCTGCCCATTTCACTCCTGCCCACTTCACTCCTGCCCACTTCACTCCTGCCCACTTCACTCCTGCCCCCTCCACTCCTGCCCCCTCCCCTCCTGCCCCCTCCACTCCTGCCCCCTCCACTCCTGCCCCCTCCACTCCTGCCCCCTCCACTCCTGCCCACTTCACTCCTGCCCCCTCCACTCCTGCCCCCTCCACTCCTGCCCCCCCACTCCTGCCCACTTCACTCCTGCCCCCTCCACTCCTGCCCCTTCCACTCCTGCCCACTCCACTCCTGCCCCCTCCACTCCTGCCCCCTCCACTCCTGCCCCCCACTCCTGCCCACTTCACTCCTGCCCCCCACTCCTGCCCCTCCACTCCTGCCCCCTCCACTCCTGCCCCCTCCACTCCTGCCCCCCACTCCAGCCCCCTCCACTCCTGCCCCCTCCACTCCTGCCCACTTCACTCCTGCCCACTTCACTCCTGCCCACTCCACTCCTGCCCCCTCCACTCCTGCCCACTTCACTCCTGCCCCCTTCACTCCTGCCCCCTTCACTCCTGCCCCATCCACTCCTGCCCCCTCCACTCCTGCCCCCTCCACTCCTGCCCCCTTCACTCCTGCCCCATCCACTCCTGCCCACTTCACTCCTGCCCACTTCACTCCTGCCCCCTCCACTCCTGCCCCCTCCACCCCTGCCCACTTCACTCCTGCTCCCTTCACTCCTGCCCCCTCCACTCCTGCCCACTTAACTTCTGTCCACTTCACTCCTGCCCCCTCCACTCCTGCCCCCTCCACTCCTGCCCACTTCAATCCTGCCCCCTCCACTCCTGCTCTCCCACTCCTGCTCCCTCCACTCCTGCTCCCCCACTCCTGCTCCCCCACTCCTGCCCCCTCCACTCCTGCCCCCTCCACTCCTGCCCACTTCACTCCTGCCCCCTCCACTCCTGCCCCCTCCACTCCTGCCCATTTTACTCCTGCCCACTTCACTCCTGCCCACTTCACTCCTGCCCCCTTCACTCCTGCCCCCTTCACTCCTGCCCCCTCCACTCCTGCCCCCTCCACTCCTGCCCCCTCCACTCCTGCCCCCTCCACTCCTGCCCGCTCCACTCCTCCCCCCTTCACTCCTGCCCCCTCCACTCCTGCCCCCTCCACTCCTGCCCACTTCACTCCTGCCCCCTTCACTCCTGCCCCCTCCACTCCTGCCCACTTCACTCCTGCCCCCTCCACTCCTGCCCCCTCCACTCCTGCCCACTTCACTCCTGCCCACTTCACTCCTGCCCCCTCCACTCCTGCCCCCTCCACTCCTGCCCACTTCACTCCTGCCCCCTCCACTCCTGCCCCCTCCACTCCTGCCCACTTCACTCCTGCCCACTCCACTCCTGCCCCCGTGCGTGTAGGGTACCACCGTGTAGGGTACCACCGTGCGTGTAGGGTACCCCCGTGCGTGTAGGGTACCACCGTGTAGGGTACCACCGTGCGTGTAGGGTACCACCGTGTAGGGTACCACCGTGTAGGGTACCACCGTGTAGGGTACCACCGTGCGTGTAGGGCACCACAGTGTTTGTAGGGTACCACCGTGCGTGTAGGGTACCACCGTGCGTGTAGGGCACCACCGTGCGTGTAGGGTACCACCGTGTAGGGCACCACCGTGCGTGTAGGGTACCACCGTGCGTGTAGGGTACCACCGTGTAGGGCACCACCGTGCGTGTAGGGTACCACCGTGTAGGGTACCACCGTGCGTGTAGGGTACCACCGTGTAGGGTACCACCGTGCGTGTAGGGTACCACCGTGTAGGGTACCACCGTGTAGGGTACCACCGTGCGTGTAGGGCACCACCGTGCGTGTAGGGTACCACCGTGTAGGGTACCACCGTGTAGGGTACCACCGTGTAGGGTACCACCGTGCGTGTAGGGTACCACCGTGTAGGGTACCACCGTGTTGGGTACCACCGTGCGTGTAGGGTACCACCGTGCGTGTAGGGTACCACCGTGTAGGGTACCACCGTGTAGGGCACCACCGTGCGTGTAGGGTACCACCGTGTAGGGTACCACCATGCGTGTAGGGTACCACCGTGTAGGGTACCACCGTGTAGGGCACCACCGTGTAGGGCACCACCGTGCGTGTAGGGCACCACCGTGCGTGTAGGGTACCACCGTGTAGGGTACCACCGTGTAGGGTACCACCGTGCGTGTAGGGTACCACCGTGCGTGTAGGGCACCACCGTGCGTGTAGGGTACCACCGTGCGTGTAGGGCACCACCGTGCGTGTAGGGTACCACCGTGCGTGTAGGGCACCCCCGTGCGTGTAGGGGATCACCGTGCGTGTAGGGGACCACCCCAGAAATGGATCAACTGGTATATTAGCACGCGTATAACAAAGTGCTAAGGTCGCATTTAACGGCGAATTGCAGTTTTGATGAGTTTTTGTGATGTGTCATCCCGTTGTGTAATCTACAATAAACAATCTTTACCAGCTATTTTCTCCAAATTGTTAATTTGTATATGCACGACCCTAAAACAAGCGTGAACGAGGTTCTGTTGGGAATATTTTGAAGAACTTATTTTTTAGCTCAGAATTTTATGTAGTATGTGGTTCCTAAATATACATATCTCTCCTTTTGTTTTCACACTTGCGTCAGGTCTTGTCAGACCGCTTCATTTAATCCGTAACACCTGCATGAAGAACGGAGTGAACGTGTTGCTGCCTGTTTGACAAAGCTAGTCCTGTGATCTCTTACCCTTGAAAACACCACATAAAGCTTAGGGAGAATGATACTGCAGGGTATGTATAAAATGCGACAACCAGGATCTATCCCTCCGGAGAGTGTTACGATTCAACAAGGACGGAAGGAATCATTGTTCCATCTAACATGAGTGCGATCCAGCATTCCCGGTGGGTAAATCGCTCCTCCCACCCTCTATCTCCTTTCTTTTCTCTGTTGTTTTTTCTTCACATTTCCTGTCTTCTGTAAGTGGTGAGCCATAACAATTTGAATGCACCCAAGTGCCTGCCATAACGTGTCGCTACAGGAATCCCGCGGTCTCTGCCTTTTGCTTTTTTAATTTAAAAAATGCAAATCGTATCAAGACTCTATTCGTGCTCTACTCTTCGGCATTTTGTACTCACTTCGAGGAGTCAATGGCTTTTTCCCCCCACGGGCATTCATGGAAGTTTTAAGAAGAAACTTTAGATTCTTGATAAGTATATTACAGCCACTGCTCTTTGAAGTTGACTAACACGTTACCTTAAACCATTAAATGAATCACGTTTTGTCAACTTTTGGACTTAAGTATTCAACAGGTTTTCTGTGGGTTCGGAAATCAATATACTGCAAAGTGTAAGTTATTGTGTGAATACATCTGTGCTTTTATCTGAGCAGCCTGCTTAATGCCGTTTCTTTAAATTGCATTAGCAGAAAAGTCGAACAGATTCCTATCAGTCTCCCATAAACGCCCGACGCACTCTCTCAGCAAATGTAATCTCAGCAACACAGAAATCAAGCAAAACTTCTCCTCAAGCAAAAATCTGCCACCAAAGCGTCGGGGAGGCCGCAGTTTTTTCCGTTTGAAACTGACAGCCTTGATCACTTTTCATTCTGTCGTGTATTGGAAAGTTAGCAGGGCAAACTATTTGCATAATAACTTCAAGCATGACAGAGGATGTAATCATGAGTTTATCGTGTTGTTCACTCAACAAAGAGTCGAAGTAAAAATGTGATAGAAACCAAAACAAAAAGTGTATTAGGCGTGATGAAGGATTTACGACCCAAAAGGTTGACCTGTTTTTTAAATAATTTGGGACATCTACTGTATCAAAGTAAAATTTTAATTAAACTTTAATCCTTTTGTTTCTGCTCTTTTGCGACGTGACCACGGTCATCTTATCAACCGCACAAAACAAACATACTTGTATTATGATCATTCACAAAAATAACACAGTACAAGTTTCTTGAATTCATATTTATATTTTTGAATGCATGTATGCAGAATTTTGTGTAAATGTATTATCATGTCTGCTCTGTGTGTGTGTGTGTGTGTGTGTGTGTGTGTGTGTGTGTGTGTGTGTGAGAGAGAGAGAGAGAGAGAGAGAGAGAGAGAGAGAGAGAGAGAGAGAGAGAGAACCACTGTGGAATGGGTTTGTTTGTCCTAAGTGCTAATCCTCGTATTATAAAGTATATCGAATTAATGATTGGTTGCCAATCAAACTTTATTGGCCAGGTTGCATCCCTTTCTGAAACATTAAAACGAAGGGGCATCGAGGGAAAGGATGTCATTACTACAATAATATTTGGTAAACTTCCTGGAAAGAAATGTCCCTAAGATGCTAAAAATTACATTACAAAAGACCTTTGAACCCCCTCACCTGTGAGTTTGATGTGAGCCTTCTTGGTGAACCTGCAGTCCTCGCTGCCCACGTGGAACGCTCCCAGCACGTGGATGAAGTCTGAGGACAGCGTCAGGCCGTCCACGTCGCCCCAGATCAGCTGAGAGTTGGCGGGAATGGTCAGGGATCCCAGACGGGGCGGACTGACATCCAGAAGCACCTTCTTGCCCGCTGGCACTACCACCTCGGCCCCTTCGACTGGCGGGCTCCCTCCCCACGTCGACCCCTCGCTCCAGGCCTCCAAACCCCCCTGGGCGTGGGGGCATGCCCCCATAGACCCCCCTGTCCCTAGCAACAGGGTCCCTAGAACTGCCAGCAGTTTCCACGTCTCCTCCATGATAAAGTTTTAGAGAACTCTGCTAATCCTCCGTCGCGGCACCCCTTATATAGGGTGTGGGCGATCTGCTGACGTGTGAGGCCCGCCCGCCTGTGTGATGACGTCCTCGGATAGCTCCGGCAGGGCTCTTACCTCATTGACCTGTTCCGGACACGCTTGGATGCCTCCAGTTTGACTGCACGTACTCCTAGCTTGTCAGCTTCCCGAACAGGAATACAGGGAGAAGGCTCTGGATGATCACCGACTGTGTCGGTGCGCAGCTAGTGTGTACGTGTGCAGAGTTGTTTTTTTGCATGAATGCGTTTGCATGTGTATGAGTTAAGTTTGTGTGCATGCATATTTTGGTGTGCTAGCTTCCATGAAAACACGGTGTACTTCGTGCAGATCATTGCATGCCGCGCACGCGCGCGCGTGTGCTGTGGTTAGTGTTTTTGTATGAGTGTATATGTTTGTTTGCATTTGTGTTCTTCTGGGTGTGCTTTCCAACTTAAACATACCGCATGATTTATGCAGATGGGAACACAACTTTGATCCTTGAGCATTTTCTACATTGAAACATGTGTGCTGTTCGGAGCTCTAACAAACGCTGGAACCAAACGGCTCTAGGATATACATGCATGTTCACGATTTGTTGGACTTATACTGCATATACAATTATATTTTTAATATCACTCAATGGGTTTTTTAATGATATGCTTGCACTTTTGGGCAGAATTGTATGTGGACAGCATACTTTCGAGTCCTCATTCACAAAGCTGCCGCTGCTGCTGCTACTGCTGCTGTTACTGCTGATGCTGCTGCATCTAGTGCTGCTGCTACTGCTACTGCTACTGCTGCTGCTGCTGCTACTGCTACTGCTACTGCTGCTACTGCTACTGCTGCTGCTGCTACTGCTACTGCTACTGCTACTGCTGCTACTGCTACTGCTGCTGCTGCATCTAATGCTGCATCTAATGCTGCTGCTACTGCTGCTGCTGCTACTGCTGCTGCTACTGCTCCTGCTGCTGCTACTGCTGCTGCAACTGCTGCTGCTGCTGCTACTGCTGCTGCTGCCACTGCTACTGCTACCTCTGCTGCTGCTGCTACTGTTCTGCTGCTGCTGCTACTGCTACTGCTGCTGCTGTTGCATCTAATGCTGCTGCTACTGCTACTACTTCTGCTGCTGCTACTGCTGTTGCATCTAATGCTGCCGCTGCCGCCTCTGAGTTTCAATGAACCCAATCATTCATTTGGCGATCAGCTGCAAGTGGGTTTGGTTAGATGCTAAGAAACTATTTCAGCAAATTATAGAGGGAAATCCTAGAATAGGTAATCTAAGAGATCTGTGGAGCCATTTAAGTATTGTCACATATGTCGTCAGAGTGCAAAAATTGTGGAAAGTAAAGTCGTAGATGTGATTTCCTCTAGACATTATATGTGTTCGTTCTCCAGACAAATTTATTGTCCATTGTGACCCTGATTTATATTCAGGACACGAGTTTTTTTC
>JAWQFJ010026696.1:0-2500 GCA_034096865.1 Theodoxus fluviatilis | reverse complement strand
TATGGGTAAAATACCCCCCTAGTAACAAACCACCATTGTTGTACCCTGCGATGCGTGATTTATTTCTTGACAAAAATCTTCAACAGTGGACGTTTAGCAATTATCCTGCTTTAGGCACCTATATATATATCGGGCTTTTTTTGGAGTGCTCTCTCAATCCCCTGGGCGCAGCCATCTTGAATTGAAAACGAGGTTATTGAGGATCGCTTCCGGTTAGGCCTGTTTCTTCACTGTGCACAGCAACACGAGATGGCATCCTTTTCACGGAAACGCAAATTCTTTGAGCCCAATAGTAGGGAACTTTACCGAAACGGTGGCGGACCAACTTGCTCAGTTATAGGCTGCAGAAAAAATCGAAGAGATTTGTATTTGTGGAGCATTCGAGAGTGTTTTGATCACAAGCCCCAGGTACACGGAGAATGCGGATGTCCGCCACCATTTCAACTTCACTCTCCCAAAAATCCTGACGAAAGAAGAGAGTGGTTGTCAAAATTGAATCTGAAAAACCCACCAGCAAATATTTTTGTGTGCACCTTTCATTTTATTGACCGAATGCCGACTGTTGAAAATCCACTGCCACAACTGTATCTTGGGTACGACCTGCCACCGAAGAGGGGACGAAAACAACGGACGAAGCCACGGCAGGAGACAGTGCCTGGACACAAGATCCGCAAGTGCAGTGAAAATTCAAGTCCAACTGATAATGCTACATACTCTGATTGTGACAAAAACGAAGGTAAGTTATTTTCATGCTGCCTGTTGTGTGTTGACTGTTGGTGTGTGAAGTACCACTCATCCACTGAGTTTCAGTGACACATGCTCCTCTTACACATCGATTGGAGTACAGTACACTCAATCAATTGTATGTTGTGGTGTGTCTTTTGTTATTGTGTGTTGATTTGCCCCAGTTTGCAGTGAATTCTTATTTTACCAAGAGTAAGTAAATTATAAAAATGGAATTATTATTCAGCTTGCTGATTTTTTTCTCTGGTGTTTGTGCAGAGAACCAAGGGGTACCTGACACCAGCCCTGAACCTGACACCAGCCACCCTCAACCACAGAACCCTCAGAAAAGAGACGCTGAAACACAGTGGATTGATCCAACCCATGAACAGTACTGTAAAAAACTCCCTCTTCATGAAGTGCTTGGAACATTTACTCAGACGCCACCACCACCCAGCCGCTGTAACCACGGAACTCAGTGCCAGATTGCTGATGATTTGGGACAGTCCTCCTACCTTGTCCAGACAGACGATGATGCAACATTATATGCAGGTTAGAACTTGGAAGTTGTAGCTGTACTGCATGTACCATGTATGAACTGCACTGTAAGCACCATGTACTAGCTATACAGTGTACTGCATGTACCATGTATGAACTGCACTGTAAGCACCATGTACTAGCTGTACTGCATGTACCATACATGTATGAACTGTACTGCAAGCACCATGTACTAGCTGTACTGCATGTACCATACATGTATGAACTGTACTGCAAGCACCATGAACTAGCTGTACTGCATGTATTATGTATGAACTGCACTGTAAGCACCATGTACCAGGTGTACTGCATGTACCATACATGTATGAACTGTACTGCAAGCACCATGTACTAGCTGTACTGCATGTACCATGTATGAATTGTACTGCAAGCACCATGTACTAACTGTACTGCATGTACCATGTATGAACTGTACTGCAAGCACCATGTACTAGCTGTACTGCATGTACCATACAATGATACATGTATGAACTGTACTGCAAGCACCATGTACTAGCTGTACTGCATGTACCATGTATGAATTGTACTGCAAGCACCATGTACTAGCTGTACTGCATGTACCATGTATGAACTGTACTGCAAGCACCATGTACTAGCTGTACTGCATGTGCCATACATGTATGAACTGTACTGTAAGCACTGTGTACTAGCTGTACTGCATGTACCATGTATGAATTGTAATGTAAGCACCATGTACTAGCTGTACTGCATGTACCATACATGTATGAACTGTACTGCAAGCACCATGTACTAGCTGTACTGCATGCACCATGTATGAACTGGGCTGCAAGCACCATGTACTAGCTGTACTGCATGTACCATGTATGAACTGTACTGCAAGCACCATGTACTAGCTGTACTGCATGTACCATGTATGAACTGTCCTGCAAGCACCATATACTAGCTGTACTGAATGTACCACATGTACATCACATTGTAACCTAAAACCCAGTTCACAGCAAAGAACCAAGAGTGCAATTCAGTCAAGACTCTAAGTTTGCAACTGACCTTCCCATTTGGTATGTACATAACTAGAAAACAGGAGAGAAAAATTCAAATGAGAGAAAACAAAAAGATAATAAGTAACTTTTTGTCAGAAATGTTCAGGAGAAAGAAACCAGAGCTATCTGAGGCCATAGCTAGTAACTGACATGTTGCCAAGATCAAAAGGGACACCAGATGTATGGAAGAACCACCTTATGGAAGTTTTTCCTCCCCC
>JAWQFJ010026695.1:5000-15000 GCA_034096865.1 Theodoxus fluviatilis | reverse complement strand
GGTCGGTGTCAACATATGTCGAAAATTTGACTGCCTTTACATCTGCTTTCACCATGTTGACACATGTTGACACTGACCTACTCCTCGCAAGATCTTTCCTTACGTTGAATCGCGTTTTCTGGTTTTCCAGCTCTCGTGGACATCGACGACGAAACGGGGGTTGTCTCCCTTGCTGCCGCAGCGATGGGTCATCACGTGGTGGTAGTGACGTCATCCCGGAAGCACGCTCTGCGCATGTGCAAAGGAGTCGAAGATGGCGGATTTTCAGACAAAGTGACCCTCCTTTTCGCAGAGGTAGGGAGTAAACACGGCGCTTCCGCTGCGAAACCCAGAGAAGAAGTCCCGGGGGATTCCAGTGGCAAAGAAACAAGAGGACCAAAACAAAAACTGGACGGCCCAGAAGCCGGAACGGTGTTGATGGATGACGTCATCTCCTTCATCAATGCAAAGACAGTTGTCGTGAGCATTCTGGTACGAAAACACCTGCCCGAGATTCTCGGTGCCGCAGCGAGACTTTTCGAGACTTTCAGAGTGCCCCTGGTGCTGACGAGGCAGAGAGAGGGAGCAGAGGTTTCAAGGGAGGTAATCCCGGTGGACTTTCTTTCCAAACGAGATTACGTCCCTCATTTGCCTCCTCTTAGCGTGGAGTTGAGTGCTCGAAATCTCACTGGAGTTGTCTCCCCGTCGGAGTTCTTGGTCTGGAAATTGCGTGAAAGGCGTAACATTGCCCCATGACAAAACAGAAAAATGCGAGACTGTTTTACCATTGATGTTGGCTAGCCTGTTGAAAATAATGTTGATAACGACACGGTGTAAATAAACAAGAAGACTGTGGTGCGTGGTTTCCACTGTTTGCACGGTATATTGAGCAAAAGGAATTTTAAGGGGGGGGGGGGGGGGGGGGGGGAGGTGAGGTAGGGGTTTGGGGGTTTGGGGTTAGGTTATGTGTGTGTGTGTGTGTGTGTGTGTGTGGATGTGTGTGTGTGTGTGTGTGTGTGTGTGTGTGTGTGTGTGTGTGAGTTGACTACATAACCATTGAAATGACTGTGACATGAACGTGGGATCGCTTTTTCATGGACAGAAAACTTTTGGAGGCATGTATTTTTTAGTCTTGTTTCCTCCACGAATTCTTTATTTTCGTTGCATTCATACATATGTGCATAGATGCAAATAAATGTCCTTGGTCAATTCATCAACCAACCACTAGCGGTCTGTTTTGTGTACACGTTTACTTGCGTTTCCCGTGGGGAGTGGTGGTGTGGGGGAGCGTGGGGGGGGGGGGGGAGGGGGGAGGGGGGAGGGGGGGGAGGGTAGGATAACGTAAAGGTACTAGTTTGAGAGGGACTGTTTCAACCATCGATTTGTTCTCAAATCGCACACTTTTACCCTCATGATATCGGGGTTACATCCATTACCACTCTCAAACCGTCTTAACTCGGTGGGAAGCGTGCAGTCACGTTTCGAATGAGCGCGCCGCAGTTATTTTTCACACTTTTCCTCTTCACTCCTCACAGGTACCCGTTTTATTCCTGGATGGAGAGAGGCAATGCGAGTCAAGCACCTTGCTCAAGGTTGCAGCTCCGGAGTCCACACTGCTTCGAACGCCCCACCCACTAGTCTCAAGCGATGTGCTGGGGCGCGTTGCTTACGCTGGGAACCTTGCAAGATCTCGCGAGGAACAGGCCGGTGTCAACGTGTGTCAACAAGGTGGAAGCAGATGTAAAGGCAGTCACATGTTTGACGCATGCTGACACCGGCCTATCATTCGCCAACTAGGTAGTCAGCAACGCGCTCCAGGTCAAGCATGCCAAAGTGATACCACACGTTCCACGCTGACGCTCTCCACACGACGCTTCGTGTACAGTGCTCGTCGCTTGCCACACATGTACAGAGCGATGCTGCCGAGCCGCACAGCAGCGTGTGGAATGAATTAGAAACTGTTCTATTCTGCGTCCCGTCGCAATCGTATTTCAAAAATATCTTCTAATTGCTGTGCGATTTACTGATGTGGTTCTGAAAGCGCCAGTTAAGAATTATATTATGGCATCTGTTATAAGCGAGAACTAGAGATGGCGAAGTTGGCTGGGCCACACAAAGAACAGGAAAATGTTTCGCGTATAGACTCGTTGCTGCACGAGGCACGGTGCTGTGAGAACATGTACATGTACAAGCCAGCCTATGGATGTCGCCAGCGACTGTAGCAAGCGTTTATTCGCTAGCGATGTCGAGAGCCACACGTGAAGCTTCCTGCACAGCGGCCTTAACCACTCGGCTTCGAAACGTAGGTGCAAAATCTGCATGTAATTAAAGAAGTATTGCATGATTCGTTACGCTTTTCTTGTCACACACACAAAAACAACCCCAAAACAAGTAGGCGTTTATCGATTAACGGAATCCAGTGAATGGAAGTCAGCCAGGGAATCATCAAAGATGGACGGAACCGAACTCCTTGCGAGCATCAGACACTGTCTGTGAGACAGTGGAATGAAGAAAAGGACAAACGGAAGTTACGTCAGACGGAAGTTACGTCATTGAATAAAAGTCATTCACAGATTTCTGGAAGGCACGCGTTGGATGAACATTCAACCTTCCCTCTGTATGTGTGTGTGCATATGAGTGTGAGCGTGTGTGTGCGTATGTATGTGTGTGTGTGCATATTTGTGTGAGTGTGCGCTCGTGTGTGCATGTGCACGTGTGTGTGTGTGTGTGTGTGTGTGTGTGTATGTGTGTGTGTGTGTGTGAGTGTGAGTGTGTGTGTGTGTGTGTGTGTGTGTGTGTGTGTGTATGTGTGCGTGTGTGTGAGTGTGAGTGTGTGTGTGCGTGTGCGTGCATATGTGTGTGAGTGTAAGCGTTTGTATGCGTATGTATGTGTGTGTGTGCATATTTGCGTGAGTGTGCGCGCGTGAGTGCATGTGCATGTGTGTGTGCGCGCGTGTGAATGTGTGTGTGCGTACGCGCGTATGCGCACGTGCGTGTGCAAGCGTGCGTTAGTGTGTGTGCGTGCGTGCATGCGTGCGTGAAAACAATTCCAATCATGATAGTCCAACTCTCTCACCCCTTTATTTCTTGAAGATTTACATCCTGCTAGGAAAACAAGAGACTTTTGGCATAATTCATTTCCCGATATTGGCACAAGGCGGTGTGCCCATATTTTTTGGAAGCCCTCCCACACTACTGGACTCGCCAGAGGAGAGGGGTGCGGACCCTATTATGCTGGCGGGCCACGGCATCTGATTGGCTGCGTTTTTACATAGTCGTTTTTGCTCGAAACAACCGAGTCGCCTTGACGACTGCTGCAAATATAGTATTCATCGTAACCCTCTTCAGCTGAAAGCGCATTGTGTACACCAGTTTGTCAATTACTCGCACTTTATTGTCATTCTGCGGGCGGAATAACCGTCCAAGATTGCGGATGTGAGCTAGCGACAACGTAATACTTTGGTTCTCATTCTGTGTAAGAGTCACTGCGAATTAAACGACCACCTTCGCACCCCTTTCCTCGGACGAGTCCACTAGTGTGGCCCAGCAGTGGAAGGGATTCCTAGTTTTTCTCTGCGCCAGTTACGCATGGCGTCAGTTACGCATGGCACCAGTTACGCAGGGCACCAGTTACGCAGGGCACCAGTTGCGCATGGCGGCAGTTACGCATGGCGTCAGTTACGCATGGCGTCAGTTACGCATGGCGTCAGTTACGCATGGCACCAGTTACGCAGGGCACCAGTTGCGCATGGCACCAGTTACGCATGGCGGCAATTACGCATGGCACCAGTTACGCATGGCACCAGTTACGCATGGCGGCAATTACGCATGGCACCAGTTACGCATGGCGCCAGTTACGCATGGCGGCAATTACGCATGGCGCCAGCTACGCATGGCGCCAGTTACGCATGGCGCCAGTTACGCATGGCGGCAATTACGCATGGCACCAGTTACGCATGGCGGTAATTACGGGACAACGCGAGGAGGCGAAATATTTTTCACGGCCGCTTGTTCTTTTGTTCGACTCATTTTGTCATGTAACCGTGCCATTAATAAATCTTAGACATCCTATGTATCCAGGGCCGGCCGCGTTGATGGCATCGTGAATACTGCAGTGGACAGGAACAAGGAAATGCAACCCACCGTCGATGGAGCACATCACGTTCGCGGACAGGTGTAGGCCGACAGCAGATTCTGTGGGAATGGTTTCCCTGTGATTTTCGTGAAAAACTGCCTAGTAGGCCTGTCTATGGATAGCAGCGGATAATTACTTGTCGAAATGCTTTGATAAACTTGTTGGAACAAGTCTAACTTGGTGTCTATCGTTGCCGTGCCTGTACCCAAGGCAGAAGTACTTTACCTCCTCCTCTGCCGTTCGACAGAAGTTTGAAACAACCGTCCGTCTGGAATAGAGGAAATCTTCTGCAAAGGAGGAAACCTTCTGCAAAGGAGGAAATCTTCTGCAAAGGAGGAAATCTTCTGCAAAGGAGGAAACCTTCTGCAAAGGAGGAAATCTTCTGCAAAGGAGGAAATCTTCTGCAAAGGAGGAAACCCTCTGCAAAGGAGGAAACCTTCTGCAAAGGAGGAAATCTTCTGCAAAGGAGGAAATTCTCTGGAAATACTTCGATTTCTTGGTAAGCGTCTTTTTATTTTCTTGCAGTGAATGTTGGAGGTCGTACTATGCTAAACGCAGCAGTGAATTCATTGAAATTTAGCTGTGCAAAAGGATTTTATAAACTTATGCAAAGAATATTGTAGGAGCGTTTATGTGGATATTGCATGCAAAACGTATGGGAATCATTCGCCCGGGTCTTCTTCGAACAATAAATATTAGAAGTGGAAATAAAGTTCAACTAAGTTTTGGTGTGTGTTAGAATTGCATACATCCCTTGCTGCACCGATACCTCCCTATCAGCTGAATTGCTGTGGTCTTTGTGTTTTCGGGGCCTGCTCCAGCAGCACTCGCACAGCCGGCCCCGAGCAGCACGTATGTGTATGTGCCACCGGGACGTATCTTGAGAATCATACTGTGGAAGACATCAAACCCCTAAAAGCAGCTTGTGTTTCCTCCAAATCCAAACAGAGGCAGCTTCCGCAGCAGTTTTCAGCTTCTTCATCACCTCAAGGGTTATCATTATTGTAACGACATTTTAAAAAGGCAACCTGCAAATCCGTCACTTTAGTTTCTGTAGTATCTGTGCTAGTTAATGGCTCCAATCACGCGCAATGGAGTCCTACTTTGATATGTCGTGTGTAATGGGTCATGGACGTTTCGCCCCATTTGCGACATTCGGAACGTCGTTTACTTTAAGATTACACCCGAATCACGCGGACCGTTAAAGGTGCATGGAGTACAGTACCGCCGAGCAAGACGTTTGTCACAAAACGCAGATACATTAACGCGGCCGGATCTTAGCTAAACGACGTTCCGAATGTCGCAAATGGGGCGAAACGTCCAGCACCCGTCGTGTGTAACTGAAGTGTTCATCGGCCAATAACCGGTATCATGGAGTGGAATTCGAGAACTAAAAGTAAGGTGGGGTTTTTTTAATCTGTGATGAAGTGGTGGTGTGCTTGATATGGGAAATTATTATTATCATTATCAACACAATCACTTCTATCAATTTGTGTAAAATGAAGAGCTGATTGGGCCCTGGATGACGATGAAAAATTGGTGTATTAAACCACTACTGTTCCCATTATTCTAAATTCACACAAGAGGCGTCTTCAGTAGGTTACGATCGAAAGTGGGAATAATGTTCACCCTTCACAAAATCCTAAAAATAACTTTAGTATTAAAGATACATATTCTTGTAATAAACAGAAAATATATTTCAAATGCATGTAGCAATGAAGGCTCGAACAGTGTGTCACTGAAGATATTTCCGTCCTGATTTTTTTCCCCTGATGTAACGTTCGTGGCAGAAAGATCACCAACTTACGTTTTGCTGATGACATTGATGGTTTAGCAGGAAGTGAAGAGGAGCTGACTAGTCTTGTCGAGCACCTGGACAAGACCTCACAGGCATATGGCATGGAGATCAGCGCCGAGAAGACCAAGATGATGACGAGCAACCCTCGGGGCTTCAAAATGGAAATCAAAGTGAAGGGTCAAAAACTGGAAGCTGTGAATAACTTCAAATACCTGGGATCTATTGTGACTGATGAAGGGTCCAAACCAGATATACTGTCCAGGATAGCACAAAAAACAGCAGCATTGGCAAAGTTGAAGTCAATATGGCGTGACAGAAATATCACTCTCACGTCGAAGATCAGGCTCATGCGCACGCTGGCCATCTCCGTATTCTTGTATGCATGCGAGTCCTGGACACTCACATCTGAACTACAGAGCCCTGAAAATGAGATGCTACCGCAAGATTCTGAACATTTCATATAATGACCATGTCACGAATGAGGAAGTCAGCAACAGGATCAGGAGAGCATTTGGACAGTACGAAGACCTGCTCTCAATCGTTAAAAGCAGAAAGCTGAAGTGGTACGGTCACATGTCAAGAGGCAGTGGGCTGGCCAAGACCATCCTGCAAGTTACCGTACCAGGTGGGAGAAGGAGAGGCAGGCAGAGAAAGAGGTGGGAGGATAACATCAAAGAGTGGACAGGCTTGACCTTTGCTGACTCACAGCGAGCCACAGAGGATAGAGATCGATGGAGGAAGATTGTCCGAAAGTCATCAGTGGTGCCTCAACAACCCATCTCAGGGTTAAGAGACTGAACTGAACGTTGTTGACGCGACACCTGTCTGGTAAAGGATGTTTGACAATGTGAAACAGAAACAAGTTTTCCCGCAACATTTGTATCCAAGGCGCAAGTTTCCCTGAGTGGGAGCAGTTGTGTCAAGGGAAACTTTGTCTCCTGTATAAACCTTCTCACGTGTTTCATTATTTAAAACCTGCTCTACGAAACAACGGGGCAAAAAATGTTATAGTTTAGGGGTCCGTCCCATTTCAAATGATTACAAACACCTCTAACAACCAACGAAATGTTGGGACGGGGGGGATGGGGGGGGGGGGGGGGGGGGATGGCGAGGTGGGGGGGTGGAGTGGGGGAATGAGAGGGAAGAGGAGGGAGGAGGAAGAAAAATGAAGTCTTCAACAACTCTTGCTCGCTGGGTTGTGAAACGATAAAAAGTCGCCGTTCGTCTAGTCAATAAGACCCTCCTGCTTGGAGCATCAGGGCTGCTGCCGACGACAGGGTGGCTGGGCTGGGGTCGCAGCCATTCTGTGAACCCGAGTCAGTAGTGACTCTGGCTCAGTTCGCAATGAATGCGTTATAGACTTGACCCATCGCATTATAGCACTGCGCCAAAAACAGTTCGTTCTGGATACTATTTTCTCTCCTTTTTACAAAAATCATTCAGATGTCAAAACTTGTTTCCATTTTAATACAAACATTTTATTTTATCGAATAAACGCTTGTTTATTGCCTCAACAAGTTTTGTGGGAAATAGTCTTAGAACTACTTTAACGGCATATGTCAGTGAGAAGAGTGCTATCCCACCAGACTCTAGTGTGATCTTATGAATATTTCGGACGGATTAGTTCCATCACGTGATGTGAACTGTGCTAGAGACTTTCGCCGGCAGGCGAAGTCTCTAGTGGACTAGAATGGGGTCGCAGCTTCCCCTCGTGTAGCTGCACTCACACAGCTGTGGTGCCCATGAGAACACACTCTAAATGTGTGGTGTTTCACTGACAAAGTTTTGCTGTCAGACAACGTGTCGGTTCCATAGTCCTGAATCAGAGACTGGTAGATAAATGGATGGCAGGAAGGTGGATTTAGCGGTAATCCTTCATCATCATCGTCGTCGTCACCGTCACCATCACCGCCGTCGTCGTCGTCGTCGTCGTCATCATCATCATCATCAGCATCATCATCATCATCATCATCATCATCATTGTCGTCGTCGTCGTCGTCGTAATCATTGTCATCGCCGTCGTCATCATCATCATCATCGTCGTCGTCGTAATCATTGTCATCATCATCATCATCATCATCATCGTCGTCGTCGTCGTCGTCGTCGTAATCATTGTCATCATCATCATCATCATCATCATCATCATCATCATCATCATCATCATCATCATCATCATCAATCATCAATCATCAATCATCAGTCATCAGTCATCAGTCATCAATCATCATCATCATCATCATCATTTGTAAAGCGTTGGTTCCGACTCCTACTGAGTCGCTTGCGGCGCACAAATATCAGGAGTCACTTGACGCATTTGGCAAAGAGATCGGAGTGTGACACGTAGGGCGGTCCAGACAAGAGACCCAACTTAGGAAAATTCCCTCTGTCCACATCTGCGCTTGTTTGCTTTCTGCTGTTTCAGGAAAGCTGAAGAAGAGCGTAGACATCTGGTGGGTTTACACTGTGGCGCAGTGTGTTGGAGATATGCCGGGCAAAACAATGAACACATTAGTAGACCATTACGGCAAGTCCAAAATTGACCGTCTCCAAGACAAAGAGCCATTGGAGAAATGTCAGCACTGGGCTGATGTGTTCTCGCTCTCTGGTCCGAGTGCTGACTCTGGGGTGTAATTCATAAACTTGGACTTTCGCGAGCACTGGTCTTGGACTTTTGAGTCCAGGACTAGTCCTAGACCACCGCGTAGCCTGGGACTAGTCCTGGACTCAGCGAGTCTATGATTCACGAACCCAGACTGGGTGTTGACTTGAAAGGCTGGGACTGATTGACCTAGTCCATGGATTTTTTTTAGAATGAGGTGGATTTCCCGGGGATTCCGCCCAGTGCGCAAGCGCATAGCGTACCGCTTTAAACTTCCCCTAAAAAATGTCGGCCTGTAGCGTGGAAAATAGTAACCCGTGGAAAACAGTAACGGAAGTCATCGCAGAGTTATCTGCGAGGGACGTGCTGAGAATTCCACTCTAAAAAGAGACGGCACCCGCCACTCCGCCTGACTGACTTGGCACGCCCGGGGAGTTATGCTAAGATCCGGCCGCGTAAATATATCTGCGTTTTGTGACAAACGTCTTTCTCGGCGGTACTGCACTCCATGCACCTTAACGGTGCGCGTGATTCGGGTGTAATCTTAAGCTAAACGACGTTTATTGGCGCTGCTGAAATGGTCGAAGTCGGAAACATTCGGAACGTCGTTTAGCTTAAGATTACACCCAAATCACGCGCACCGTTAAGGTGCATGGAGTACAGTACCGCCGAGCAAGACGTTTGTCACAAAACGCAGATATATTTACGCGGCCGGATCTTAGCATAACTCCCCGGGCGTGCCAAGTCAGTCAACGGTCGCGTTTTATAAAACCAGACTACAAACAGACTACAGGGAGGTGACTCCCATATTATTTCCGGCAGGGGAGACGGCTTTACAGGGGGAAAAACTTTTTTGAACGCTACATCATGTGTTAAACTACACAAATGCACCAAAACCTCGTAAAGCAACTAATGCGTCGTTTGTCGGAATATATTCCATGCGAAGAACAGGTGCAGGAGCGGTAAATTGCATAAAGCACGTCCCTCGCAGATAACTCTGCGATGACTTCCGTTACTGTTTTCCACGGGTTACTATTTTCCACGCTACACGGCCTCGATCGGTAGCAAAACCTCGAAGAAAAGCCCCGATTTCACGGAGCGGGAATCGGTAGCTATCATAAAAGCGGTGTCAGCAAGATACGGATACATTAACAGCAGCATACACACAGCCCAAGCAAACAAAAGAAGACGGACAGCGTGGGAGGAGGTGACAAATGAAGTGCGAGCTGAGTGAGGCTGGCTCGAGTGTGCTTGTGTGTGTCACCGTTTATTAAGTTCATTATAAGAGGCAAACGAGCAGCTCAAGTTTTACAATACGGCAGGATTTCCAAGTGAGAACAATTGAAATTCAGTAAGGAAGGGATGGAACAAAAATCTGTCTTGATGAGGAAAAAAATACACACACAGTGACACTCACACACACACACACTCGATCCGCCTCAGCTCACACTTTTCCCACCAAACTCGTGAAACCCTGGCGATCGTCACA
>JAWQFJ010026693.1:0-10247 GCA_034096865.1 Theodoxus fluviatilis | reverse complement strand
GTATAACACATACAAATGTGTATATGTATAATCACAGACAAACATAAATATTATCTAATTGTTATCAAAAATGGTATTTAGATATTTATGAGCAAACGTAAAAAGTCTTATAAATATTCGAAACTTGTTATAAGAACGAGTACTTTTAAAGAAACGTATGACAGAATGATTGCCTTTGAAAATAGAAAATAGTATATTATTACATGCAGAAATATGTACATATTCAATTTATTCTAAATTGCAGTGGTACACATAACAAACTCTTGCAATTTTGGGCGACGCACTTACGCCATACGAAACTGACTTTGTAGTGACCTTTTCCTGACCACAACAAACACTTGCTTAAAACTTTAATAATTTTCTCCTTTTCGCCTGGTTTTGGGTGCTCGAAGCTCATGTTCTGTAGCCCTGGTCATCGGACAGCTCTTTCTTTCACTCCAGCATCACCTCAACTCTGGCTACTAGTCTCCCTGACGGCGTAAAAGAAGGGACGACATCAACCTACCTTTTGCAATATCTGAGATGCACGTGCATGATGGGAAGTTTTGAATCAAAACGTAATTTTTTTTTCAGATGGCGGAGTGTCTGCCCATCGGAAGCCTGCAGCGCTGCCATCATTGTTGGCAAGTTTTGACAGGAAGTAATCCTCTCAGGCGTCTTCCCTGCGGTCACACCGTGTGTGCCAAGGTGTGTATCGCGTCAGTGCGTGTGTGCCAAGGTGTGTATCGCGTCAGTACGTGTGTGCCAAGGTGTGTATCGCGTCAGTACGTGTGTGCCAAGGTGTGTATCGCGTCAGTACGTGTGTGCCAAGGTGTGTATCGCGTCAGTACGTGTGTGCCAAGGTGTGTATCGCGTCAGTACGTGTGTACCAAGGTGTGTATCGTGTCAGTGCGTGTGTGCCAAGGTGTGTATCACGTCAGTACGTGTGTGCCAAGGTGTGTATCGCGTCAGTACGTGTGTACCAAGGTGTGTATCGCGTCAGCACGTGTGTGCCAAGGTGTGTATCGTGTCAGTGCGTGTGTGCCAAGGTGTGTATCGTGTCAGTGCGTGTGTGTCAAGGTGTGTATCGTGTCAGTGCGTGTGTACCAAGGTGTGTATCGTGTCAGTGCGTGTGTGCCAAGGTGGGTATCGCGTCAGTACGTGTGTGCCAAGGTGTGTATCGTGTCAGTGCGTGTGTGCCAAGGTGTGTATCGCGTCACCACGTGTGTGCCAAGGTGTGTATCGCGTCAGTGCGTGTGTGCCAAGGTGTGTATCGCGTCAGTACGTGTGTGCCAAGGTGTGTATCGCGTCACCACGTGTGTGCCAAGGTGTGTATCGCGTCAGTACGTGTGTGCCAAGGTGTGTATCGCGTCAGTACGTGTGTGCCAAGGTGTGTATCGCGTCAGTGTGTGTGCCAAGGTGTGTATCGCGTCACCACGTGTGTGCCAAGGTGTGTATCGCGTCACCACGTGTGTGCCAAGGTGTGTATCGTGTCACCACGTGTGTGCCAAGGTGTGTATCGCGTCACCACGTGTGTGCCAAGGTGTGTATCGTGTCACCACGTGTGTGCCAAGGTGTGTATCGCGTCACCACGTGTGTGCCAAGGTGTGTATCGCGTCACCACGTGTGTGCCAAGGTGTGTATCGCGTCACCACGTGTGTGCCAAGGTGTGTATCGCGTCACCACGTGTGTGCCAAGGTGTGTATCGTGTCACCACGTGTGTGCCAAGGTGTGTATCGCGTCACCACGTGTGTGCCAAGGTGTGTATCGCGTCACCACGTGTGTGCCAAGGTGTGTATCGCGTCAGTGTGTGTGTGCCAAGGTGTGTATCGCGTCAGTGTGTGTGTGCCAAGGTGTGTATCGCGTCACCACGTGTGTGCCAAGGTGTGTATCGTGTCACCACGTGTGTGCCAAGGTGTGTATCGCGTCACCACGTGTGTGCCAAGGTGTGTATCGTGTCACCACGTGTGTGCCAAGGTGTGTATCGCGTCACCACGTGTGTGCCAAGGTGTGTATCGTGTCACCACGTGTGTGCCAAGGTGTGTATCGCGTCAGTACGTGTGTGCCAAGGTGTGTATCGTGTCACCACGTGTGTGCCAAGGTGTGTATCGTGTCACCACGTGTGTGCCAAGGTGTGTATCGCGTCAGTACGTGTGTGCCAAGGTGTGTATCGCGTCACCACGTGTGTGCCAAGGTGTGTATCGCGTCAGTACGTGTGTGCCAAGGTGTGTATCGCGTCACCACGTGTGTGCCAAGGTGTGTATCGCGTCAGTGTGTGTGTGCCAAGGTGTGTATCGCGTCACCACGTGTGTGCCAAGGTGTGTATCGTGTCACCACGTGTGTGCCAAGGTGTGTATCGTGTCACCACGTGTGTGCCAAGGTGTGTATCGCGTCACCACGTGTGTGCCAAGGTGTGTATCGCGTCACCACGTGTGTGCCAAGGTGTGTATCGTGTCACCACGTGTGTGCCAAGGTGTGTATCGTGTCACCACGTGTGTGCCAAGGTGTGTATCGTGTCACCACGTGTGTGCCAAGGTGTGTATCGCGTCACCACGTGTGTGCCAAGGTGTGTATCGTGTCACCACGTGTGTGCCAAGGTGTGTATCGCGTCACCACGTGTGTGCCAAGGTGTGTATCGCGTCACCACGTGTGTGCCAAGGTGTGTATCGCGTCACCACGTGTGTGCCAAGGTGTGTATCGCGTCACCACGTGTGTGCCAAGGTGTGTATCGCGTCACCACGTGTGTGCCAAGGTGTGTATCGCGTCACCACGTGTGTGCCAAGGTGTGTATCGCGTCACCACGTGTGTGCCAAGGTGTGTATCGCGTCACCACGTGTGTGCCAAGGTGTGTATCGTGTCACCACGTGTGTGCCAAGGTGTGTATCGCGTCAGTACGTGTGTGCCAAGGTGTGTATCGCGTCACCACGTGTGTGCCAAGGTGTGTATCGCGTCACCACGTGTGTGCCAAGGTGTGTATCGCGTCACCACGTGTGTGCCAAGGTGTGTATCGTGTCACCACGTGTGTGCCAAGGTGTGTATCGCGTCACCACGTGTGTGCCAAGGTGTGTATCGCGTCACCACGTGTGTGCCAAGGTGTGTATCGCGTCACCACGTGTGTGCCAAGGTGTGTATCGCGTCACCACGTGTGTGCCAAGGTGTGTATCGCGTCAGTGCGTGTGTGCCAAGGTGTGTATCGCGTCACCACGTGTGTGCCAAGGTGTGTATCGCGTCAGTACGTGTGTGCCAAGGTGTGTATCGCGTCACCACGTGTGTGCCAAGGTGTGTATCGCGTCACCACGTGTGTGCCAAGGTGTGTATCGCGTCACCACGTGTGTGCCAAGGTGTGTATCGTGTCACCACGTGTGTGCCAAGGTGTGTATCGTGTCACCACGTGTGTGCCAAGGTGTGTATCGCGTCACCACGTGTGTGCCAAGGTGTGTATCGTGTCACCACGTGTGTGCCAAGGTGTGTATCGTGTCACCACGTGTGTGCCAAGGTGTGTATCGCGTCACCACGTGTGTGCCAAGGTGTGTATCGTGTCACCACGTGTGTGCCAAGGTGTGTATCGCGTCACCACGTGTGTGCCAAGGTGTGTATCGTGTCACCACGTGTGTGCCAAGGTGTGTATCGCGTCACCACGTGTGTGCCAAGGTGTGTATCGCGTCACCACGTGTGTGCCAAGGTGTGTATCGCGTCACCACGTGTGTGCCAAGGTGTGTATCGCGTCACCACGTGTGTGCCAAGGTGTGTATCGCGTCACCACGTGTGTGCCAAGGTGTGTATCGCGTCACCACGTGTGTGCCAAGGTGTGTATCGCGTCACCACGTGTTGGCCAAGGTGTGTATCGCGTCACCACGTGTGTGCCAAGGTATGTATCGTGTCAGTGTGTGTGTGCCAAGGTATGTATCGCGTCAGTGTGTGTGTGCCAAGGTGTGTATCGCGTCAGTACGTGTGCCAAGGTGTGTATCGCGTCAGCACGCCTAGAGTCGGTCTGCATGAGTAAAGGGCCTTTATCCTCCCCCAAGTCCGATCCCAATCTGTTTGATCTGAAAATTATTTTGGCCTTAGTCAAGACTTGTCGTCGTCATGTGAAATGGAATGATGGCTCGTGTGAGAAAACACACACACGCGCGCGCGCGCGCGCGCAAGCATGCACGCACGCACACGAGCGTACTCACTCACTCACACACACACACACACACACACACAAACCCACACACACACACACACACACACGCACGCGCACACACATACGCAAGCATACAAACAAACACAAACAAGCATACTCACTCCCCCCCCCCCCCGCCAACCCCCCCCCCCGCCCTACCCCAGACATACACATTTTGTTGACAAACTCGAAGAGAAGACATTCTCAAACGACAAAGATTAATTATAATCATTTATGCACCGCTGTGCATGCATCGATTTATTGGATTCGTTGAGTTCTTTTTTCTTTTTCATCGATCCATCTAACGCCACTTGCTGGTTGCGGTGTCTTCCCCCGTGGCTTGGGGTGAGGAAAGACCCACTGTGGCTTGGGTGGGAGAAAAGACCACCCGTGGCTTGGGGTTGAGAAAAGACCCACTGTGGCTTGGGGTTAGAAAAGACCCACTGTGGCTTGGGTGGGAGAAAAGACCACCCGTGGCTTGGGGGTGAGAAAAGACCCACTGTGGCTTGGGGGTGAGAACAGACCCACTGTGGCTTGGGAGTGAGAAAAGACCCTCGTGGCTTGGGGGTGAGAAAGAATCCCCTGTGGCTTGGGGGTGAGAAAAGACCCATTGTGGCTTGGGGGTGAGAAAAGACCCCCTGTGGCTTGGGGGTGAGAAAAGACCCACTGCCATGACTGTGTCGCCCTATGCGACGCTGAAAAGGTAAACAACAATGGAGAAAGGGAGACGACTCCGTCTCGCTCTGAGCAGCTACAGCGATTAGACTCTGAACAGCGTCAAAATGCAGATAGACCGTAAAATTTCATTCATGCGTTTGTTGATTCATTCATTTAGACTCATTCGTTCTTTTATTCGTTCATTCCAGTGCCAGAAGGCAGACTGGCAGAGGGCGTGGGAAGACAGGACAGTTTTGATCGAGCAGTGTCCAAGCTGTGGCGTGGAGGTTGGTCTGATTCGTACCAAACACTCGGCGAATAAAGTCTTTCGCAGTTGGTTCTCACGGAGACTCTGTTAGATTAAACGCAGACTTGAAGAAGAGGACGTCTAGTAAATACTGCTTTTTCATCTCTTGCTTCCGACGAGGAGTTTTCAGTCGCAATTTTGCGGAATTTTATTTCATCCCTCCTTGTATTCTATTCTGCATGTCTCCATTGTAAAATGTCTTTGTTTCAACAAACTACCGAAAAATTTACCTTGCGTTGTGTATTTTATTGGGAACTACTCATATTGAACAGTTAACTAGATTTAGACTGATAATTTTTGCTTTTTTTGAACTCATTACACTCTGTAACTGCTGTCCATGTGCCTCTACTTACCCCCAGGGGGTTGGGGGTCAGAATACACTCACGACATCTCCCTGCGCAATTCGTAAAGGCCTCCGCACACGAGGCAACCAAAGTATCTTGCCACGTTGCTTGCGGCCGGTTGCTTGACATGTGGCAGGCAATGCTGGAGACTGCAGCTCGCACACGCTTCCACTGTGATTTTTCACTTCTCGCCACGTTGCGAACACGTCCACCCAAGGACACATGGTTCTGCTAGTGACCTGCATTTCGAAATTTAAAATGTAGAAGCTTTCACCGCCTATCGATGCATTCAACATACAGCTTTGATAAATTAATGCTGTTCATGACTTACAATTTCTTTGGATGGGGTTTCTTGTGTCTCCAAATTCAGCGTTTTCTGAGCGAAGCGAGAGAAACGTCCGCCATTAAATGTGCAGTAGTCGCGAGAACACGAAAACGAGGCTCTTGGTGGATTCACAGAGAGTGGCGTGAGTGGCACGCCACTGCCCCAAAAACTAGAACAGGTTGAAACTCGAGCAACTCAGTTGCTGGTGACGTGAAAAGTTGCTTGGAATGCCAGTTGCTTTCAACCGACATCGCACACGAAGCAATGTATGGCGAGCAATCGAGTTGCCCGAGTGGAGTTGCCTCGTGTGCGGAGGCCTTAAGGCGCGAGGCTGAATGAGTCGTTGTCGGCAAGATTTGTGGACACTGTACCCCAGTTTTGAAATCTCGGCCTTACAGTCACTTGACTCGCACGCCCGGGGAGTTATGCTAAGATCCGGCTTCGTTAAGTTACCTGCATTTTGTGACAAACGTCTTGCTCGGCGATACTGTACTCCATGCACCTTAACGGTCCGCGTGATACGGGTGTAATCTTAAGCAAAACGACGTTTATAAATGTCCGTTCTCGCGAGAAATGCCGAGATTTGAAACTGGGGTACAGTGTCCGGAAATGTTGCTGACAACGACCATTTCAGCGCTAATAACTACATAAAATTGAGATTTGACTTACTCTAACCAGCTCAAGTGATAAATAAAAACCCCTGGCTCTGAACCTCCAGATTTTGGCATTTTAGAAAAACCCACAATAAAGCTGTGAGGACCTCCAGTAAACCTGAAGGGATAAAAACCGCTGGCGCTGAACCTCCAGGTTTTGGCACACACAAAAAAGAAGATCGGGTTCAAACCCGCAAGCTCTCGAGAAAAGAGGGGGGAAAAACACACAAAAACACACCAAAAAACAGGTCGGGTTGGAACCAGCAACCTCTCGAAAAAAGAGGGGGAAAAAGTTTCAGCGGGGATTCGAACCCGTTCACGCATGACCTAACGTTACAATAGTCCAACGCTTTAACCATCTGCGCCATTCGGCAACTAACGTTACTACGTGTTTGTAAAGCAATTATAACGCTCTTTTCTGTAAACTCAGAAAAGAGAAGAGAGGGTGGGGGAAAAAAGTAAGGTTCGAACCCGCAACGTCTCACGTGTACAACAACGGGTGGGGTGATTCTCTCTCTCTCGAATACCATACACACATTAAAAAAAATAGAAGCTTCTGTGCGGATTCGAACCTGTACGCGCATCCCCTCCAACCAAGCATGTCCCAGCGACCAAAAAATATTCGACGCGCTACCGAGTGAGCTAATCCATAAAGCTGTGAGGACCTTCAGTAAACCTGGAGGGATAAAAAGATTGACCTGATTTTTCGATACAAACACTGTATTCATTATGTTGTTTAGACTGCAAGGGTAACATTTCTGACTTGCGTTCCACTCAACACATTTTTGACCTGGTGGACATGTACTCGATTAATTGACTCGATTAAATTGAACTGATGTATTTGATATAAATTTGTATTAATCCAGAAAAATGTTGAAATCATACTTCATTCATTTGCGCATTAGTCTTGGCAGCGTTCAGCGGACGAAGTAAACATCAAACTACTTCGACTATAACGTAGGTGCGAGTTGCAGACGAAGCTATCATCGTCACGTGACACGAACCCGCCAATCAGAAATGGTGACGCCAGGAGTGCTTAGCTGTTTAGCCAAATGTCAACTTACTGCTATCTTACGGTCGTAATAATCGGACAAAGTCTGAATAATATGAGAAAGAAAATCGGATTGGTTTATTATTTGTATGAATACGAGTTTTTTGATCGACTTCGGTAAATTTCGCGCTGCCTAACAGTGATGATTTGTATACGAAGCTGTCCTCTGCTAGGCGAAAGCGATCCGCGAATTAAGCCAGCGAAGTTTCGACCATGAATGGAAAAAATCGTATTACGACCGTCAGGGTTGATTAAAAACGCTAAAAACGATTGTACCACACACTCAAAAACCCTCTTTTTGTGTAAAAGGGGCAGAAAAATGTTTTGACTAGAGATCCATTTGGGGTAAGATAGGTTAGAAATGATCCAGCGTGTGCAGTGTATGGAAACTGAGACGAGAGTCGCCCTTCTCTGACCCATTTTGTGTTTGCAAAATATCAACCCATTCAGACATTCAAATGCACAAAAAACAAAACAGGAATACTTTACAAAGCCAGTTTTATCTTTTCTATCTCTTGAAAGCTTTATTGATCGACGTGTGTTATTTCCAGCACCACATGCTAAATCTGCTGGTAGACGTTCAACATACGAAGCCAGTGTTTTGTGGAAAGTAGGAAAAGATAACTCTGTTTGACTCGATTTCGATTAGGCTACGCATTTCCGCTATTACATCAACTGATTTTGAGGGTAGAGGTTTTCGAGTTTACAACCTAAATAAACCACTTTCTCTTGAAACCTCGATTCTGAAAATTTGACACATTCAATCGGAACTAACTTCCAGTAAGTGTGCAAATGCCAAGAAAATCCGTCAAGTAGTTTTCGAGAAATCAGACGTTAAGTCGGGACAGACCCAGACGTGCAGATAAAATTACGTCACGGTATTGATGACGTCACAAATTTAGAATTTCGCCGTTCCATCAATCTAGTATTTAGGGAGGTGCTTCCGAGTGTACGACCTTAAAAAACCACTATCTTTTCAAACCTCGATTCTAAAAATTTGATACATTCAATCGGACCTAACTTCCAGTAAGTGTGCAAAATGTCAAGGAAATCCGTGCAGTAGTTTTGGAGAAATGAGCCGTGAAGTCGGGACAGACAGACAGACAGACACACACACACACACACACATAGACAGATAAAAACCACTGGAGCTGAACCTCCAGGTTTTATCATTAAAAAAATAAATAAAGAAGATCGGGTTCAAACCCACAACCTCTCGAGAAAAGAGGAGGAAAAAACACACACACACACAAACACAAAAGCCCAGGTCGGGTTCGAACCCACAACCTCTCGAAAAAAGAGAGGAAAAAAAAGGTTTCAGCGCAGAATCGAACCTGGTCAAGCATGACCAGATGTCCAAAACTCTACCACATGTGCCATTGGTGAACTCGTATGACTGAGTGTTTGTAGAGCATTTATAACGTTCTTTTCTGTGGCCACACGAGCAGCTAAATCTCAACCGGCTGAATAAAAGCAAAGGAGTCTGTGCGGAGGTGAGTCTCAGATCTGCATTTGAAATTGAACATTACTGCTCATTGCTGTGCAAGGCTGGGTAAGTGTTTTTTTAATAAATCATTTATCTGTTACGTGTTTGATGGAGTAACCTAAGCTCGCATTCCAAAATTGTAGAACCTACTGTTGAAGTGTTTGCAAAGAACTTGAGACAACAAGAAGCGTCACTCTAGTATCTTGTATAGTAAAAAAAGCAGGACGAGATTTTGCTTGCGTCACAGGTATTTTTTACGTGTATTTATGTGTTTCTGTATTAACTGAAGAAGGGCGTATGCCCGAAAGCCTTTTGATTTTGGTGTTTGTCGTGTGTTTTTTTCTTATTAATAGGTATTTTTTACGTCACAGTCACTCACGAGTAATTTTTGCTTACTTCCCTATAGTTTGGTTGGATCGATCATGAGTAGACGGTGTGGCCAGTGTTGCGCCTTTCTTGGCAGTTTTAACACTAGAGCAGTTTATTGTCAGTTTGAGAGACTCACTGGCTCATAAAATCGGCAGCTAGAGCATAATCGATTTCGCCTGCCATGGCGATCATCATTATCCAACCAAAAACAAGGGACGCAACTCACGCAAACCGCCGGCTAAATCTCGTCCTGCGTAAAATCGCGGAGTGACGCTTCTTGTTGTCTCAGGTTCTTTGGTGTTTGTGTGTGGAGCCAAAAAGCTTGCGCAACTGTCCTTCGCACTGACTGTCCTATACACGGACTGTCCTTTGCACTGACCGTCCTTTGCCCTGACAAGGAGATAGTCACGAAGGAGAGGAGGGGACCCAGACAGCACACAACTCCTGGGCCAGCCCTGGTCCAGGGCTGGGAGTCCCTGGGGTTCCCTGGCAGGGAGATCTAGGGCGTTCAAAGTCTGCAATGTAGCCTTAAGTGTTCATGGTGATATCTGATCTGCTGCTGTCACTATGACTACCGCCGACTTTCTGTGGCCCACTTTCCCGATGGCGACCAGATTCCAGCATATCGGGTTACTAGGATGCAGCTTGCCAGGCCAGGCCTCTCGCGCTGCAGCAACAGCCAGGACTTCCAGTCTTAGGCGGGAATTCACTTTGGATTGTGCTGTCGAGCACATTGGTACGCATACGTCTCGCTCCCTTTCCGTATCATTTTTACAAGTAATTAATTGGCTTTTGCCCTATATACATTTTCTTGTTTGCTCACGCCTAAGCATGTCATCATTAAGTCTATTTACTCTTAATTCAGACATATATATCCCAGACTATGTACGATCATTTTTTGCTATTGC